>CM037854.1:82223750-82258065 GCA_021234595.1 Delia radicum
TCATATCTGAATGTATTTACAAATATTAAAGTGCATAAAAACGATCAATCAGATAATACCAAAATCCCGATTAAATTGCACAGGACTATATTTAAAATAAATACAAATTGATACAATTGGACTTTGTTTGATTAAATGTTATTAATCCGTTCTCCGAGTTAAATTGAATAAACTTTTTTCACGTTTTGTTATGTTTTAATGCATACTATAAGTATATCATTATAAATAACTATATAAAGTAATATAAGCAAATCTTGTTTACTTTTGATAAAAAAAAAAGAATGTGAGTTGTTGTTTAGTTCGGTTAAAGATCATGAATATTTTTCCATATTAACAGAAAAATTATAATTTTATTTGTGATAATTTACTTTAATTAACAGAAAAAAACAATTAGAAAAAAGTTATTTGACACCTGCATGAATGGAGTTAACTTTCTAGCCCGCAACGGCCTTCATCAACATTCTTCGTGCCTTAAAGTGTTAAATTGTAAACATCATCTATTTAACTCAACTAGTTAGGTTAAAAATGTGCCGTAACTTAGTTTTTGAGTATGACGAAATTTACTGCGAACTTGTTTTCTATAAAGCTATGTTTAGTTGTTAATTATTACCACAGTTGCCAGTTTCAACTAATTAAGTTGAAATTTGACTGGCAGTTATTTTCAAATGTCGTCATATTCTGTCCTTTTACATTGTAAGTGAAGGAAATATCAAACATTGAAGATTTTATTCGTTTTTCAACATATGTCGAGCATATATATTAAGCGAATTTTTGCACTGTACCTTGTGAGTGGTTTATAGTGAATTTTTATTCTGAGGCATAAATGAAACATAATTGACTATTATTTGTGAGCTTAATTGAACATTTTTGAAAATTTTTTCAAATGATTCCAACAATTTTTCATAGCTTGCTCCAAAATTTTGAAGATTTATATAATGCTCATATTTAGAAGTATTTTATGAGTCCTAAAAGAGCGCTCAGATAGAGGCTTCATCAGCAAAGAAAATCACGATCATATAGCTGTGATTTCAGAAGTCTTGAAGGATTTTTTAATAGTGTTTCGGGCTTCTATTGCACACTCAGCTTTTTCAAATCGTGTAATGGGATATATAATAAAAGTTTTTTTTACGATTTTTTTTTTAATGAGGGTTTACATGTTTGTCAGATTGTGTGGGCAACATAATAAGCCAATCGGCAAATTATTTCGCTTACAAATCGAATCTTAACAAAAGTGACTGATTCAGATTTTGTTTAAAATTTCAAGTATCTTTATTGTTTGGAGCAGACCAATTTAAAAAAACACCATTAGAGAAAGAATTCAAATTTTGCATTGGTCTTTTAATCTTAAATATTTAAAATTTTCAAAAAAACACCTGAACAAAATGAAAAGAGTCTTTCGGCCTGGTAATAATGTATATTTATTTGTATGGCTTGATGAGATAAACACAAAGTCCAGTTACCAAATAGCTTAATTGGACACCTCAAACACACTAAAAAACTTGAAGTCTTGAAAATAATTAATAAAATAAGTGACTAAAAATAGCTACTAAAAAAAAGTAGCTACAAATAGCTATATCGCAAAATAAATAGCTAAGTCTTTCTGCTAGATACAATCTAGCTATTCTTTTAATAGCTAGATGGAAAAAATATAGCGAGATCTAGCCGGAAAATAGCTAAAATAGCAACCTTGATCACAGAAGCGACGACTATGTAGCGGTTGTTAATGAGATTTTAAGTGCGTATGGCGAAATGGGCTGCAACATGTCAATAACAATTAATTTCCTGCATTCACATTTAGACTTCTTCCCAGACAACCTGGGCCAGTTCAACGTTTTGTATAAAAAAATTACATAAGAATGATTTCAGAATACCGTTGATCACTTTAAGCAAACATTTTGAGTGGAATGACCAAAAATTAAATTTTTCGCAATTATTTTGTGTTAATAAAAAGTTTAATAACTCAGTAGATTTTTTATAAACGAAATTACGTTATATTCATAAATAAATTTAATTTTTTAATAATTTCATATATAGTACGACTCCTTTAAAAAATAATTTGTAAAAAACGTCTCCAAATTTAAAAAATAGTTAAAAAAAAAAATAAAAAAAAAAAATCCTTTGCTGAGGAAATTCATAGAGATTTCTCAAGGTAACTTAAATATCATATATATAATTAGAGAGGTTGCACTCTCTTCTTTCTAAAACCGGATGATATTCAACAGGCATAAAGGAATGAAAACCTGTTTTTTTACCCTAAACTCAAGATTTTGGAGGTGTTTGGAAATTTCAAAAACAGATTCCTGTTGTACTCGACAACATTTATCAGAAAACTAGAATTACTTCTCAGGTATTGCAACTTCATTCTTTTTTGTATCGCTGTGTAATGCTTAAATTTTTACTTACAATTACGCTAAGAGCACAAATTCTAATGAAATAATATAAGAACTATAAAATAAAATACTTAAGAAATCTAATCATTTGAAATGTTTTAAGCAATCTGTTAATATTGCCAAACAAATCTTTATGCATTTAAATAATTTTTTTTAAATACTTCTATTGAAAATTTATAAAAAAAAGCAAAAATAACAAACAGAAAAATACCATATGCAAATTTAATGTGACACTGGGGAAAAAACTGCAATTCTATCATAAAAAAATAAAACACACAACAAACCCCTTGAACATGATGCAAGTAAGCACACACCAGAAATTCTATAGAAATGCTAACATATTTATGTCTGAATCTGAAAAAAAAACTTTAAATCTCCAAAACTTTATTTCTTTATGGCAAATGTCATCATAGTTTAAAGAAAACAGAATGAAAACTAAAGATAAAGACAAATCTTGAGAAAACGTCTTGACAACAATCATATTGTATTTCAAATTCATTCCCTTTTGTCAAATAACAACAGACAAGGGAAATTTGATACAATTGACCTCTTTGAAAAGGTAAAGTTTTGCAGCATCGTTGTGCTGAAAAAAAGGCTATGTGCATTATAAACTTTATTTTGTGAGAACTAAAAAATGCGTTTTTATTTTATTTGTAAACATATCGACAATGAGCAAAAAAATCGTATTTCTGTGTCTCATAAGATTGTGTTATACAGTCTAAGACAACCGTTTGCACGCATTAGCTTTTTATTATTTTTTATAGAACCAAACAATGTTTAAATGATTTTGCTTTTTATAAATTATTTATACAAGGTGGCGCAAAAATAACCTTCCGATGTTTTTTGGCTGTAATTTAAAAAAAAAAAAATTAAAAACTTTGATTCTTCTTGTGGATTATTTTTATTTGGTATTTTAATTTTTTTTTACATCAAGTCGAGAATATGATGTCATGTAAATGGCCGCCGCCACAGTTGATTGTCATTTGAGCCCTTTTTATGGCATTTTCCATCACTTTGGCTAAAACTTCCTGCGATAGGTCCTCACATTCTTGATGGATATTGTCTTTAAGAGCTGCAAGAGTCTGAGGCTTGTTGACATAAACCCGCGACTTCAAAAAGCCCCACAAAAAGAAGTCTGGAGCGGTCAAATCGGGCGATCTTGCTGGCCAGTGCAAATCGCCAAAACGGGAGATTAGGCGCCTGGGAAATGCATCCTTCAGCATATCGGTTGTGGCACGTGCAGTGTGTGCCGTTGCACCGTCCTGTTGGAACCACATGTTTTCCAATCTAAATTCATCAAGTTGCGGCAAAAAGAACTCGTTGATCATTGCTCTGTAGCGCTCACCATTCACAGTAACCGATTGGCCCGCGACTTCTTCGAAGAGAAAAGGTTCCGATGACTCCTCCAGCGAAAACAGCACACCATACAGTGACTTTGAGCGGGTGTTGTAATGGCTCTTCGTGGGCTACACGCGGATTTTCAGTGCCCCAGGAGCGTAAATTTTGCTTATTTACGTACCCGCTAAGATGGAAATGGGCCTCATCACTAATGATTATTTTTGATGAAAAATCATCTTCCTCTTGGTGGTGATTAAGGATGGCTTGAGCGTATGTTACACGCGATTGGCGGTCAGCAGCTAACAGCTGATGCACCGTCTGGACTTTGTACGGAAACATCTTCAAATCTTGTACCACAATTCGCTTTAAAGACCGTCGACTGATACCCATTTGCGTGGCACGTCGTCTGGTCGATGTCGACGGCGCTTCCATGACATCCTCGGCTACAGTAGCAATATTCTCTGCAGAACGGCTACTCCGGGGTCTGCCACGCCTGGCAGCATCTCGTGTTGTGCCAGTCTCTTCGAGGCGAGCGGCTAAACGTCGCAGTGTTTCACAAGTATGCGTTGGACGGCCAGGAAATCTGCGACGAAATTCACGTTGTGCCAAAGTCACCGACCGATTATTGGTCAAATAAATAGTCACCAATATTCCGCGTTCTGGAGCAGTGTAGCGTAACATTGATTATTAACGTGTATTTCGCATGTGTTTACTACACAAATGTCTAAACAGAACTGACATTAGGGGCCAATCGCAAAATTTATAGCATTTTCTGATAGGAGGATTACTTTTGCGCCACCTTGTACTTTATAGTTACCTACTAAAATAAACATTTTATTAAAATAAATTTTGTTGAGTTATTAATATCGAAAAATCTTAAAATTGAGATGGGTTGCACGAAATTGACTTAAATAATGGAAAACGGTAAATTTAATGCTACAATGTATTTCTGTTTGAAATTTTTGTGATCATCGGTATTGGAATATTACAAAAATATGCAAATAAAATTGATTTTAGCTTTTTTCGAAGCTTTACACATTAAAATATTGTCAATTTACTGGAAAAACATATTAAATATGTTAATGATATAATCAAATAATATTCCCTAAACTCAAAGGAAAATCTTCATCATATCTATGAAATGTTGGATAAATTTTCATCCAATGTAACGTTTCATAGTATTTAGCAGGGACCGAAAATGACAGTTATTTTAAATTTTTAAACAAAAAAAGCAACTAGAAGTAAATGTCGGAAAACTGTTTCAAGTATACCATTTTGATCCTTATGAACTGGTCTATAATAAAATGCATTGCTTTTTTAAATTTTAATTTTTATTTTTTTTAGCAGAAATAAAAGTTATTTTTTGATTTTTATTTTTTTGAGCAAAAATAAAAGTTATTTTTTGAGTTTTATTTTTTCAGGCAAAATTAAAAGTTATTTTTTGATTTTATTTTTTTGAGCAACAATAAAAGTTATTTTTTGATTTTTATGTTTTCGAGCAAAAATTAAAGTTATTTTTGATATTTATTTCAATTTCTTGAGTTGAAATTCCATAAGTTATAAATTTTTATTTTTATAACGAATAAATAACAAATAATGTAGTTATATTTGTGTGAACGAAATATATATTTATGGTTGCCTTTGTAATATTTTCGAGTTTTATAAACAGTAAAACTTATTTTTAATATGTATGACGTTTTTTTTTGAAGAATTCTTGTTCTAAAAATGAAGATTTTAGTTTCCAAAAATTGGCGCACTGCTCGTACAAATATAGACGTTTGTCTTGTAGTTAGACACTTAAAAAATGTATAATAATATATATTAATACAGTTAACACAAAAAATAACATTGCAAAATATTTGTTGTATATCTATCATCACTGAAAAATCGTAATAACAAAGCTAATAACTTTATTTTTGGTAAAAAAAAAAATAAAAACCAAAAAATGACTTTATACTTGCCCGAAAAAATAAAAATCAAAAAACAACATTTATTTTTGCTCCAAAAAATAATAATCAAAAATTAACTTTTATTTTTGCTCGAAAAAATAAAAATTAAAAATAACTTTTACTTTTGCCCGAAAAAATAAAAATCAAAAAATAACTTTTATTTTTGCCCGAAAAAATAAAAGTCAAAAAATAATTTTTATTTTTGCTGGAAAATAAAAAATTAAAAACTTCTATGAAAAAAGGAATAATTATTACGGTCCCTGGTATTTAGGAAACATTTCATAAAAAGCTAAATCCATTTCATCATATTTATGAAATGCTTCAGTATATATATATAGGATATTTTGTATTAGTGAATATTTCATTAATTTTGTGCAGAACAAATTCACACAGAACATGACATAGACAGTATAATTATGTTGTTTATGAAATTGTTCACAAATATTGAGGAAATTGTTACATTGGACGAAAATTTATAAAACTTATTTCTGTTTTTCTCTGGGTGTAGTAAATATTTTAGTTGGTTTTAATCAGAATTGAATACGGACGATGTGTAGAAGTTGTAACATTACCTCTGCAACAGCGCCATTTTTTGTTTGAAAATTAATTTTAGTACAGTCTTAATAAAAAGATTTAGCTTAATTCAATAATTTCTGCATTCTTCTGTAAACAAAACATATTTTGATAGTTCTAAGCAAACAAATTAAATTTTATAATTTACTAAATCTACTTAAACTGTTTTTCGAAGAAGTAGACAACAATAAACATTAATTAAGAAAAAGCTGTAACTTAAAAATAATTAAATTTTTCAGTATCACTGAAACTTGTTTTCACAACATAAACGAAAACTTTGTTAAAATTCATCTTCCTTTTTTGAAAACAGATTTTTAGTGAAACTTCTTCGTTGAGTCTATGACATTTTTCAGTAATAATATGATATTTTTCATAAAATTTTATGAAAATTTGCATTATTTACTTTATGAAAATTATCAATGAACATATGCAAAAACTCAATAGAGGCATGCAGATAATTCTCTCAGCGTAGCAATTCTTCGTGGGTTGCAATTTTGTTACTTAAATGCTTCGAACTATATAGTGTAGTTTTTTCTTATATAAAATATTTTAAACAAATTCAGAAACTGTTTGTTAATAAATGTAAGAGAAGATGAAAAAATATTGTGGGGCTCACTGATGTAGGGACCCTATGGGGAGTGGGACCGGTCCAGCGTGTGCCACAGGCTCGGTCTCTTCGTGCCAGAGACCTCTGCTAAACCCTACCCTATGTAAACAACTTGCAACTTTAACATGGGCTTGTCATAGGAGGGGGTCATTTGTCCTGATTTAAACTACATAGTGGCATTCCACAGGACTAACCAAAGATGGGCTTAAAGATGGGCATACAAATAAAAGAAAACTAAACAGCTTATAATGGGTAAAATTCTGGCCAACTGACTTTTTCTTGATAATAAGCATTCTGGTTAAGTGGTATGTCCTCCCTTTACTAGTCACAGGATTGGTAATTTGAGGACAGTTGACACTGCTTAACCCACTTCAGTATTAAATTATACCAGTCCTGTGATAAGTCCTTCTTTAACCAGTCACTTTTAGGTCAATTGAATCCTCATTCCCCATAGGGGAGTGCCACACATTCGACCTAAGCGACTAGGTCATCTTCAGCCTTATTCTAATCCGCCACTCACAAGAAACTCAAGGTATGGAAGGAAAAAAATCTTAATGGGCGCTTCGCGTTTCTGATTCTGGGGATTGTACTGAGCAAAAAGTCCACTAGACCATAAGTCTACGGTGAAAATCGAGCTTCCAGATTTTGACTTTACGGCAAAAAAGCCCTATTTTGAAATTACAAATTAACCCCTTAAGCCCCACCCACAAATATGATTGATGCATTACTCTACTAGAGAATCTTCCAAAGAAGAGATTGATACTATAATCTTGGATAAGCTGCTCCTACTTCCTGAGATATGTCCACCCCACACATTGTTACTTTCACAAAATACGGCTAAAAAGTAAAAATCTGGAAGCACGATTTTCACCGTAGACGTATGGTCTAGTGGAGTTTTTTTCTCAGTACAATCCCAAGAATCAGAAACGCGAAGCGCCCATTAAGATGTTCAAATCGCCCCACCCTAATATATACTCATAATATTTTTTACCTAAAGTCTATTGAATATACACTCAGTGGCCTTCTGCTTTAAAAATATGTAGTTGTTTAGGTTGAAATACGGTTTCTTTATTTTTAATGTAAATGTCAGTCATTTGTAGAACAAATTAAATTTTTTACAAACCTTGTAGTTCATTTAAAAAAACAAATCACATCAAATGACTGTTTTATGATTTTATGTACATTTTTTACAGAAGTTTTTTGCTATTTAAAAAAATAAAACAATAAATGTTTGTTTATTTTTTACTAACATGTGGTTAATTTTTACTACAATTGTTAGTAATTTTTTGAATATTAAAAACAATTGACAATGTTAGTTGAATTTACTGAAATGTAAGTCGTCCTTTCTTTAAGTGAAATTACATTTGTTTTTAACTACATTTGCAGTGGTCTTTACCTACATACATTAAATTTCGTTTAAGACAATTGTATGTTTTTCAACTGTTAAAAAATTAATTGACAAAATCGAAAAAAAAACACTATATCGTTTTTGTTTATTTCAATACTAAATATAATATAACAACTTTTTGTTTTAAATAGAAAAGTTTAACTGAATATTTTAACTATTTATTACCGAAAGTCCGTCATTTTCTTTATTTTGTTTATTGAATAACTGAAATTTTCATATAGACGCAATCGAACAAATAAAACATAATAAATATTACATTATTCAAAAAAACAGGGTCACTGATGAAGGTTCAATACCAGAAACTGCGCAGTCTGATTCAGAAAATTGAAAATTTACAATGTAGTTATGATTTTTAGAAAATACACTCATTCTTCTCTACCACGCCTTTCACAATTAAAATTAAATAAAATTGCATATTAATTATAGTATTAATTGCAATTCTCTGAAAAAGACGTTAAAATTCCAATTGAAACAAAAAACATATTTCTTTGTTAATTTAACTTTATATTACAATTAAACAACTTTACCGATTAAATTTTTGAATAACTGTTCATCTTCTATGGCATAGTTCTTGTGAGTGTATATATCAACCAACCACAGAACATCGGTGATGTTAACTGATTTCCCGAAGTTTTCGAATTGGGAATCTTTAGTCGAAAGAGTGGAACTCCCTTTAGAGATGATCCATACAAATTTTTTTTTCATCTTCTCTTACATTTATTAATAATTAGTGTTTTCTATTTGTAATAGTAACATTTACTTATGATCTCAAACCTGAAAATCCAAATGAAATGCAGTCTTAAAAAAAAAAAATTCTCAAATAAAACATACAGTTACCATCAATGTAAAATCCAATAAAAAAACAATCAACTAGAATATGTTGTGTTTAAAAATTGGTATACATGCCGGATTCAAAATTTGTTCACAGCAATGGTATCATCAGCAGTTGAGACAATCTCAATTTTGATTTCCGATTCGTGTTAAGCAAAAACAATTATCAGATATAAATAAGGATTTTAAGTTTCTCACTTTAAAGGGATTGAGTGTACGTAATTTTCCCTAAATATACCAACACAATATGTTTGTGTTCATTTCGGTGTTGGTGGAATTCACATATTGCTGCCAAAAGACAGAAAGTGTGAAAATGGCATCATATGTGCACATAAAATGTCACTATTAAATTTTATTAAAGGTGAATTTGTTTTTTTTTACTACTTTTATGTTTAAAGGCATATATATGTATATATACAGTGGGCGAAATAATTATAAGTACACTCAACAACATTATAAGTACACTTTGCAACATTAAAATTTTTTTGCTACCACATTCGATAACTTTCTGCATTTTTTAAAATTTTGTAAAAATTATTAATTGTTGTAAATATAAGTTGAGCCGTGTTAAACTCAGTTGTTCGGCAAAATATTTTAATTTTTTTACCTTTTCCTCACTTGCGAACTTTACAACTTCATTCCATTCATTTTAAGTACAACTTTGTTTTGCATTGCGTTTTTATAAACGAAAAATATACAATTTATAAAAAAAAGTCGTAAATCGCTGTTTTTTAATACAAAAAACAAATAAATTTTGGAAAATTCAGCGCTAAAAAGTGATTTTATGATTTGATCCATATAAGTAGTAAGTATTTTTTTTCATCTGGTATGACACTTTCCATGCCATTAGACTCCAACGCTAATTCTGGGTAATTAATATTTTTTTTGTTAAATTTAGGGTCCAGCAGCCAAATATATGTACCAAAATTCAGTTGGCTTAGGTGACTTTTTTAGGAAGAAAATTATACATTTTGATTAATCCAAGGAGCTTTATTCTAAAGTACACAAGCTTAAAAAATTTGAGCGATTCAACAAAATTATATTCTATTCCTTTCATATGGTCATCTCTTTTTCACTTTTCGCAATCACGTTCTCCTAAAGGAAAAACTCAAAAATTTAATTTTTAAATCATTGTCATCTAAGCGAAGTAAAATTTACCGCGCGCATCTAAAAGGAGCTTTGAGATGAATCTGAACCGAAATAAAAAGAAAAAAATATTATTCAAATATTTTCGATTATAATAGATTTTTGTCGAAAAATTAGCGTTTGAGTTTTAAGCTATGTACAGTGTCTACCATTGAGATCCAGTGAGCTGGACAGTTTTCAAAAAAAATATTTTTTTTTATTTTTTTAAAGAATTTTGTATTTTAACTAAATGGTATATAAAACATGTCAACTAGTGTCCAGACATCTAATTTTTTCAGGGATAATCTGTAAAAAAATGATTTTTTTAGTTTTTTTTGTACGGTTAGTTTAGTCATTTAGATGTCAAATTGACATCTTTTAATCCTTATTCGGTTTAACTAAATACGTGTTTCAAATATTTTTGAAATTAGAACTAATTCGCGATTTTCCAAAAATGAAATATGGTGGGTAAACTATATTTGAACAATATCGGTATCAAAAATTTTCTTTGAGCAAGTACATCATCTATGTATGGAAATATATTGTAATTTTACAAAATTGGCGCATTTTCCTCGGTACTCTGGGCGAAATCTTAAGAACTATTTTTAATTAATTCAATCTGCAAATTTTTCGGGTTTTAGTTGATGTAGGATTGAAAATGTAGCTTAGGAGAAAAAATCCGCTTTTTTTCGGAAAAGCTGAAACTCGTATTTACTTAAATCGACTAAAGATGAAAATATGAAAATTTTACATTTATATCAAAAAAATCTCCGTAAAAAAACTTTAAAAACCTATTTTTTAACAGAATAATGCTGAAAAAATTATATGTCTGGACTTGCGTTGGCATGTTTTCTTAACCGTTGGAAGCGCCCTAAAACTTTTCATATGATTCTTATATTGTATACGTTTAAAGTACAAAATTCTTTGAAAAACTAAGAAAACGACCTTGTTTAAGGTCACGTTTTTTTTCATACCAGCAGTATCGCTCTGTTGTGCAGTGTCATACGAGAGCACAATTTTATTTCCTTCATTTCTTCATAATTTGAATCCAAAAATTTATTACTTATATGGATCAAATTATAAAAAGCGCTGAATGTTCCAAAACTTAGTCGTTTTCTCCATTAAAAATATATATTTATGACTTTTTTGTTGATATTTTTTTTAGAAAAGAATGTTGCACAACAAAATTGTGACTAAACCAAATCGAATGAAGTTGGAATAAGCAAGTGCCAAAAAACTACGTTATTTATATTTATTTCGGGTTGGCATTTAATGGTTGTTAATGCAAAATAAACATATTTGCCATTAAATCCAATTTGGAAACCCTAAACTCCTAAAATGTTTTTTAACCTCGTTACTAAATTTCTCATTCTACTATTTGTCCGAAATTAAACGTCAAAAGTCCTAAAAATGTCGTGGATACTATTTCCCTAAAATCATAAAAATAACTTTTTCTTGTTCATCCTACTTTCAAACTGGTAAGACGTACTCCATAGATTAATTCTGTAAATAAATCTCATTCCAAATCCTAATTCGTTTTCGTTTTATTTCTTTTCTTTCATTGGGATATTTTTATTTACACTGAGTAATAAAAGCAATTAGTGATTTTATTTTACTCAGTTTCGTTCATCCACTCCAGACTTCCAGCCATCCATCCCTCACTCCTCCATATTTCAGCGAAACAATGGTACACTAAAGATATTGTGTAGGTAAAGACGACAGCAATTGCAGTCAAAAAGAAATGAAATTTCACTTGAAGGAAGGACGACTAACATTTCATTAAATTCAACTAAGATTTGTCATTTGTTTCCACAGTTTAAAAAAATTACTAACAATTGTAGTGAAAATGAACCACAAGGTAGTAAAAATACACAAGCATTTACTTTTTTTTTTTTTAATAACAAAAAACAATTGTAAAAAATTAATGTAAAATCATAAAACAGTCATTTGATGTGGTTTGTTTTTTTTTAATAAACTACAAGGTTAGTAAAAAATTTTACAAATGACTGACATTAAAAAAAATAAACTGTGTAACAATACAAGCAACTACATATTTTTAAAACAGTAGTTCCCTGAGTGTAGCAAAATCTTTAAAATATTGCACATATTTTGTAAAAAATCAAATTTAAATATGTGAACTTATTATTTTTTGGTGCACTGTATTTGTGATTGTTTTGTTTATATAAATTCCTCCATATACACTCATAAAAAAAGTTATATAAAAAGTCTATTGAGCTGGTTCCAATTCAGTTGAGATAAATTTATCTGTTGTTTTCGTTTAAATAGGTTAGTTAGATATAGTTTTATAAGTTGTCACATTTGATGAGACTGTATCCGCATTTAATCACACAGATAAATAAAATGCCAACCTAATAATATAAAATAAAAAACAAAAAAAAAAAAAAAAAAAAAATAAATTAAATTTATGATTAGGGGCAGACAAATAGCCAGGCGCAAATGATGGAACACATCAAATAGACACACAACAACCACAGGACCCAAAGCAGAAACAGCACAGGAGCAAAAACCGAAACAGACAGGCAGCAATATAATTAATTAAACTGTAACAATGGATAGTTAGGCAGACAGACATCACATGAGCATAAACAGGAACAGACAGATCAGGAAGGAATTAAACTGGAACAATGGCTAGATAGGCAGACAACCATCACATGAGCATAAACTGGAACAGACAGAGCAGGCAGGAACAATTTCAAAGTTTTCTACAAAATACCTGGAGGCAGCCGGAAAATTCTCACACACAAATGAAAATTCCGACACATCGCTACAGGCACAATATTAGGCAAAAAGGACATAAAAAAAGAAAAAATTGTTTTATTTTCCCTAATAAATATCTGGAGGCAGTCGGAAGATTCTCACACACAAAAGATTAATCCGACACATCGCTACAGATACAGTAGTTAGAAACAACGGAAATAAAAATTTAAATTTAAATCTGTGCCAACCGTCTGAAATTCGTAATAAGCGAACTTGAGTTATAGTTACCCAATTATAGTTGGCAAATAGCTAAATTTTTCTCTATGTGAACAAATTTTTCGACTTAAAATTTAGTAATTCGTGATTATCAAATTTTGTCAGTTAATATAAACGACGATTATTTTCAAACCATTATTTTTAGTGTCTCCGTTATTGTAGATGGCGTTATTTTCTTATATTTCATATTTTAAAATCACAAAACATTTTAAATCTCGGAAACTCAGCAAGATGGAGAAAAATAAAGTACTCTTTATATGCTACTTATATTTTCGGTAAATATATGGACATGCCTCTAGTGAGATTTGGAAAGATCTTTTTAGTAGAAATTTTCTGTTGATTCAGTTAAACATTTTGTTGATTTATTTAAATTTTTAGTTAAATTAACTACAACGGTCAACTCAAATATACTTTTACCAAAATTTAAATCACCTAAATCTAGCAGACTGAGATTCTCAACTTCATTGAAAATTCTATTGTCCTAGATGAATTTTCAACTATTTTATGGGTCTTTTTATGAGTGTAGTATATTTAAATATGTGTGTATATATATTTGCATAATATATCAAGATTATATATTGAAAGACAATAATGTGGTTTTAATAGATTTGGTAGGTAATAAATTTTCTTGATTAATATTATTTGTATTTACTTATACTCGTTTTAAAATAAACCCAGCACAAAAACGGAATATAAACGAAGTTAAGACAAATTTTCTCTTTTTATTGAGATTTATTTGAAATTTTTAATAAGTAAAGAAATTTTTTCATAAAATTTTATGAAAAACTGAATAAATTTAGTTAGAATATTTTTTCTGCCTCAAGTATAAGTTGCTTTTCAAAAAGTTTGATTATTTTTACGATAAACAATACAATTGTTTCATTGGCATCACCCAAATCTTCAGTTATCTGCAATAGACAAATATAATTGGTTTAACGCAAACCGAGACATTACATACAAAATAAAATTTAACTCAACCCGAGACATTACATACAGCAGACAAAATAAATCTATGAGAATTTCTTTGTCTGCCTTAGTGTATAAACTGTCTGATCTGGTAACACTAATAATAAAATATTTTTTTGTTTAAATATATAAAAATTCCCGCAGTATTTTCTTTGATCTGAATGCGGCACGGCACGGGTTAACGTTAATTAATTCGTTCAAAACTGTTGGCACAGAGTCCTCAGATATTGCGTTATTAGTATGTTAGATCACGTTCCTTAAAATTCAGTAGTAGAAAACAAAGCTTTGATCATTTTTGTAAATTGAAATAAATAAGTCTGGGGTCATTTGGGGCCACATGACCACATGGGTTAATGATGTTCAAAACTGTTTTTTTTCATCCTTGAGTTACTGTTTAAAAATAAAACAACAAGAGTTACTAATGTAGCTGATTTTCGATTTTAAATATTTTATGACAACAAATAAGCGTTGTTATTACCAAAAAACACAATTTCTTCGAAATCCGTAAAAATCAAATCGTTGCCCTATCCAAATGTACGGGGGATAATTTTATTTTTGTTTACTTTTTTTCTTTAAGATGCTTCAAATAAGACCCTGGAGTGAAAATATGTATTTTTTCGCCTTTGTTGAAGAAAACATTTTAAAATTTGAAATTCGAGATTTGAAAAGCACCCCAGAAATGTTGTCCGTTTTTGATATCAACTTAAGTCAGGTTAACGACATCCAAAAAAAAAAACTTCTTCCATATTTCACAATTTTGAGTCTTTTGAATAAACAACTTCTATTGTAGTAATAAATTTCAAAAATTTTTAAGATGTGTGGTCGAAGTTTTCGGCCAACTAATAATTGGCACATTAGTGGTCAGGGGCAGTATTTATTACTGGGCTAGTTATAAACTGATTTTGGATTTTTTATACCTTTTTGAATACTTAATATTATCATAATGTCGAATAATTTATGATTTAGAATAAAACCTATTACAATATGTAACAAAATTTCCAAAAACTGAAAAAGTAATTTTTCCCCATATAAACGCATGTTTCGCTCTTTAAGGCCTAGTCGCTTAGGGTAGGCGTTGTCGTAGAGACCTATAATTACACACGAGTTATATTCAAGTCATATATAAAAAAAATTAGAGAGTACCGTGTGCGCCCCGGTAGGATAGTTGGTAGCGTGCTTGCTTATCAGAGCTGGGGTCGTGTGTTCGATTCCCACCAGAGGCACTGGTCTGTGTTCGCTACAACGCGCCGAAAGCCATAGTAGCTAGTGCTCGGTTAGGGATAATATTTTATAATTTGTAATTATATGAATATAAATTAATAAAATAAAAAATAAAAATAGAGGGTACCGTATCAACATTTACAACATTTAAACTTATGGAACACTCTAAGAAAAACTCTCTAATGCATGTGTGTTTGTTGTATTAAAATTTGTAAAAACAACGTATATCCCAACAAACAGTGTTTGTTGAGAAGAGCCGTGTTTTAATTTTTGTATTAAAAATACAAAAATAATTTTTTCGGACTTATTACGTATTTTTGTGGTAATATGGTACTTTTCATTAATGTGATACTTAGATAGGGAGGCATGATAGTTTGTCTTCCGGCTATCTTCAGTCTGGCGTGGATCTTTTATCCAGAATCACAGACATACGCAATAATAGAAAAATCATACATGCCTCAATTAATTATGCCAGTTATAGGGTGCAATGAATTTTTCAACAATGATTTTTTTATTTTTATAAGGAACGCAAGTTTAACAAAATTGGAGTCAGGTGTTTTTGACTCATGGAGCACAATTTTCCCACCAATAGAATATTTCTATACACCTATGGCAACTCTAATGCTCGTTGATTTAAATGAAGTGCCCCTAAACAGATTTTTTAATTAATTTAACCACATGATTTTATATTCAACATTCCTCTATTTATTACAATTTAGCAATTCATAGTTTAATTATATATAATTTTAATAAAAAGTATAGTTTAGATTAATTTTTAATGTTAATATTTGTAACTTTAGCTTAAGTATTATTTTAGAATTAATTTTACCATTTATATTATTATTTTTAACAAATTCATTCGATTAATGAGGGTTAGGTGTAAATGGCAAAATTTGAAATATATAAAAAGTTGAAAAAGTTGTATAGTCATTGAACTCAATGAATATGGAAAAAAAATCAAAACAAATTGAAAAGAAAAAAAAAATTGTGAGATGGTTTGTGTCTTGGCTGAATTCGCCGCGCTCACAAAGAATTTCAATAGAAAGAAAGGCTAACTAATTGTTTTTGTAAAAACACAATAAAATACCGCAATAACACAAAAATATATAATATATAATAATATATATATAATATAATATTTTAATATTTAATTATTTTGTTAAAAACTTACAATTTTTTTTCCTGGTTCCATCGATGTTGACATGTAAGGCCTTTAATGCAACCGACGATTTTATATGCTGTTGGGAGTTTAATATGTTATTGTTGTTTTTGTTGTTTAGGGTTTTTTTTTTATATTAGATGTCTTTTAAATCATCTTTTACCAGCTACAAAAACAATTATTAATTAATATTTTCACTATTGATTAGTATAAAAAAAAATATTGTAAATTAATTAGAAATAAATTATTAATTATTTGTTAATTATTATCACCATTTACACTTTAATTTTCACTATTTATAATATTTTATTTATGATCGATAAATACGGACAGGCGAAGACGACAGACGAAGACTGATTGCTTATTCCAAAAACTAGTAATTGCAATTCTTTTTAATTGAGCAATACGGAATCAATACGATAGAAAGGGATAAATGGTTAGACAGAAGTTAGGCTTAGGAATAAAAGAAAAACTTAATGAGAAATAAAGAAAATAAAAGTAAATAGAAAATATGATAATAATTTTGACATATGAATGAAATTGTTTTTTTTTTTTTTGATTTTATGAATGAAAAGAAGTAAATAAAAGGAAAAAAAAAATAGTAGTAATAGTATCTTTTAGAAAATTAGAATTAGTGATATTAATACGTTAAATATAAACGAATAATTTTTTTATAGGTATATGATACGAAAAATTATTTTATAAAAAGAAATATAAGTAATTTTTGTGATATTAAATAATAGAAAAAAATAGAAAATTTAGAATAATATGAATAATTAGAATTATGTGTTTTTAGTATAATAAATTTAGGGTTAGCGTATTGTAATAAACTCTGCTTAATAAAACACCGGAGTTTATTATATATCAGTTTTTTTTATTTATTTGTTTTAATTTCTTTAAACGTCGTTCTTAGTGCGTTGCTACTTTATGAGTAACTTCTTTTTATTAAAATAATGTTTTACTAACTAGTATACAGAAGTAATATGAAATGTAACGGTAACTCTCATTTTAGTTGTTGCTTTAGTTAATGCATTGCTTAAGCAATTTACGAATTCAGTGTGTACTAAGAATACCTAACTAAAAGGAGAGCTAGTAGATCTTAAATTTATAAAAATTCTTACTTTAAAAGAATACAATCATTTTGCAATAACACTACAATACCCCCTTCATAAATTGTTTTCTCATCCATGAAAATTTATTCTTTAATTTTTATTCAAATTCACAATCTATCACAATTAAAATATTAAAGATGAGAAAAAAATTTTTCGTTTAACATAGAAAAAATACTTACATACTAAAATAAAAAATTTATGATTTCAAAACTTTTAATCGTTACTTCTTAGCTTTTCTTTCTCTTAAATTGTATTTTACAAAATCTTCTTCGATATTAGCATTTACAATTTCCTCTTGATTTATATCAATTTCATTTAAAATTGGTTTTATATTTCCATCATAAGAATTTTGGATACTGGGATTTAATTTCTGTAACGGATCTAAAAGAATTGTTGAAACATTTGTTTCTTTATTAAAAGGTTTAGTACAAGAAATAATTTGATTGGCATGCCTTTTCCATGTCTTATTGGATTCAGTTTCTACTAAAAATGTTTGTCTTCCGATAACTTTAAGTATTATACCTTTTATCCAAGAAACCTTTCCTAGTTTTGAAAAATCTTTAACCATTACATGATCGTTTTCTTTAAAAACATTTTTTTTTAAAACCTTTGTAATACTTAATTTGACTTTTTTGTTTGTTTTCAACAAATTCTTTTACATCTTTCATATTTTTATTTTCAACTTTTCTTTTAGGATTAATAAGATCAAGTCTTGTTCTCAATTTTCTTTTATTAACATTAAATAAGACGGTGAAACCCCTGTGCTTGTGTGTACAGTGTTTCGGTAGTCAAACAAAAATCTACATAAAACGCTATTGAATTCTGATATTGCAAGATTTTTTAAATTACGTTTAAGAGCATTTTTCATAGTCTTTACGGAATTTTCCGCCTGACCATTTGTAGCAGGATGTCCCACAGATGTGGTAACTTGTTCAATACTATTTAACCTCAAAAAATTTTTAAACTCATTTGAAACAAATGATGTTCCGTTGTCCGAAACAACACATTTGGGTAAACCAAAACGAGCGAAAAGGTCCCGTAAAACTTTAATAACCGCACTACTGGTTGTGTTTGTACCCATGTCAATACACTCAACCCATTTACTAGTACTATCAACTACCACTAAACACCAACGTTTCAAAAATGGACCAAAAAAATCTATATGAAGTCTTGACCAAACTTCATCAGATCTTGGCCAAGGAATCAATTCCTGCTGAGGTGGATTCGAACGTGTCATAAGACAAGCCTCACAAGAATTCACAATTTTCTCCAAATCCTTACTTTGGCCTGGCCACCAGCAACACTCACGCGCCATAGCCTTCATTTTAACTATTCCCATATGGGAAGCGTGTAAAAAACTAACCACCTCATCTGTTAACCGATTAGGTATCACGACCCGATAACCCCAAAATATACAATTTGCCTCCTCCGACAACTCATTTCTCTTCAAAAAGTATGGTATTACTTCCGAATCAGAACACTTTTCAGGCCATCCCAATTTAATAAATTTCATAACTCTCTGCAATAAACCATCTTTTTCCGTTTCGTTACCAATCGTTTCAAAATCTAAAAATTTATTCTCACCATTGAGCACTTGTAAATAATTAACATAAACCTTTTCTGGAAAATCGCCTATAGAACCACTAGATTCCCTAGGATATCTAGAAAAGTAATCGGCAACATTAGTTTTAGATTTTATATGGCAAATATCAAATTGATAACCTGATAATGTTAACGCAATACGTTGTAATCGACTTGAAGCCATTAACGGTATTCCCTTTTTGGGATTAAAAATATGATGTAACGGTTTATTGTCAGTTACTAAAATAAAATGACGACCATAGAGAAAATGATGAAACTTTTTTACACCAAACAAAATTGCGACAGCTTCGCGGTCCAACTGCGAATACCTTTTTTCAGTATCCGTTAAGGATCTAGACGCAAACTCTACTGGCCTCTCAATACCATTTTCATCAATTTGTGACAACACAGCCCCTACACCTACTGGGCTTGCATCTACCGTTAATTTGGTTTTAAAATTTGCATCAAAATGCGCTAAACAATTATCAGCTAATAAAAAATTGTTCAATTGATCAACAGCTGAAGAACAATTATCGTTCCAAATAAATTTCGCATCTGCTCGTAAAAGCATATGTAATGGGTGTAACAATGTTGACACATCAGGCAAAAATCTCCTATAAAAATTTACAACACCTAAAAAGGCTTGAAGTTGCTTTACGTTCGTAGGGTATGGCATGTTAGCTATTTCACTAACCTTTTCCGGATTCATATGTAATCCATTTTTGTCAATAACATGACCTAAATATTTTATTTTTTTACAAAAAAATTCGCATTTTTCCGGGGACAATTTGAAACCAGCATCATTTAAAATATTGAGAACTCGTTCGAGCCTCTCACAATGTAATTTTCTATTAGGAGCACTTATCAAAATGTCATCCAAAAAGACCACGACTCCATCCAAACCTGTTAAAAGAGAATCCATAATTCTCTGAAAAATAGCAGGTGCTGATGCTAAACCATAAATCAATCTTGTATATTGAAAAAGACCTTTTGATGTTGAAATCGTTGTAAATTTTCTTGATTCCTCGTCTAATTGAATCTGTTGGTACGCCATGCTCAAATCTAATTTAGTGAATTCACTACCACCATGTAATTTTGCAAAAATATCCTCAATTCGAGGTAGAGGGTACTTTTCAACATATAAATGTGGATTTAGGGTAACATTGAAATCACCACAGATTCTAATACTGCCATTCTTTTTTACGATTGGAACAATTGGCGTTCCCCATTCGCAATAATCTACCGGCTGTAAAATCTTCATTTTCCACTAAATTATCTATCTCCATTTCCACTTTTTCCCTAATGGCTAAAGGCAACGGCCTTGGTCTAAAAAATTTCGGTACGGCCTCTTCCTTAACTTTTAGAGCTACCTGACTTTTCTTAAACAATCCTAGACCACCATCAAATAGATTACAAAATTATCCAACTATACGTTCCTTATCTACCATTGACACTTCTGAGCAGTAATTAAAGTTGCCCACCTTAATCTGAAAAGTTTTCAAAAAATTTCGCCCTAACAGTGGTGGTCCCCCGTTCTTAATAACGAAGAAAGTAAGCACTTTAATTTTATCTTCGAATTTGACCTCAATGTCACATGAACCAATAGCAATAATTTTATCACCAACATAAGAATTCAATATCATTTTAAATTTTTTCAAATTATAATTTTTAAAGTAAGATTCATAGGTTTTATCAGAAATTGCGTTAAATCTTGATCCAGTATCCAATTCCATTTTAAACGGTACATTCTTAACAAAAACTTTAACTATAACAGGATCATCATGATCTTGTGTACTTTTAATAGAAAATAAACTAACATCACTATTATCAATAAAGTTAAAATTATTTAACCTACACATTTTTTTTAAATGACCCTTTTGTTTACATTGGTTACATTTATAATTTTTAAACTTACAGTCTTCACTTTTGTGATTTTTGTACCCACATACTCTGCACTATTGTTCTGTTGATTTATGCTGCTGCTGTTGTGGTTGATGGCGTTGTTTTTTAAAATTTTTCGCTGCTTCCATCCCCATCACAAATTTATCTCGTATGGCATTTATCGTCTCCGTGGGTGATTTTGCTGCATTATAAAATTTGTAACGTTCTGCAAAACCAGATGTTGCAGGCTTAAAGTGTTTGCCCATTGCGTTTAAACACATTTTAAAAGTTGTTGCGGCTTCTTCTAACTTTGCCGGACTCACCAGATTTTGTAGCAATATATACGACGTTTCACATAAAGATGTTAGCAGTATAGCTTTTTTCTTTGTTTCATCTTTAATTTCATTAGCAGTCAAAAATTGATGCAGTTGGTGTTCAAAAACTGCCCAATTTTTTTGTGTGTGGTCAAAGTATGGCACTCTACCAATTATTGATACACTCATCTTTAATTTTTTTTTTTTTTTAAACAAAAATCTTATAAACTTTTTTAAGAAATTTATCACTTTTTAATTTTTTGTTTTTTCCTTCGTCGCCACTGTAATAAACTCTGCTTAATAAAACACCGGAGTTTATTATATATCAGTTTTTTTTATTTATTTGTTTTAATTTCTTTAAACGTCGTACTTAGTGCGTTGCTACTTTATGAGTAACTTCTTTTTATTAAAATAATGTTTTACTAACTAGTATACAGAAGTAATATGAAATGTAACGGTAACTCTCATTTTAGTTGTTGCTTTAGTTAATGCATTGCTTAAGCAATTTACGAATTCAGTGTGTACTAAGAATACCTAACTAAAAGGAGAGCTAGTAGATCTTAAATTTATAAAAATTCTTACTTTAAAAGAATACAATCATTTTGCAATAACACTACACGTATTAAATGAATAATCTGGGTGTTAAATGAATAATCTGGGAATTTTGAATAATTTAAGTATTTTTTTGTAAATGCAATGATTAGAACTTTTTTTTTTTTTAATTCCTGAACAAATGTGGTAATCCGAGTGTTATAAGTAGCAACGAATTTTCGAAAGTGTATAGCCAGAATCAAATCCAGACCCACACCCAATCGGGATATATTTTCCAAAATTAACTACCCCAATTGCATGTGGATAATATATAAAATCGATAAAAATCTAACTATGTAGTTTAAATTCTCCAAATAAATTCGTATGAAAACTTCGTTTAATGTGGTGGTAGAGCTTGAAAACCTCAGCCGGCAATATATGGAAAAGAAACCGGGAGTCTCACGAGGTTTTGCCAAGTCTCCAAAATCTTTCTATTAATTCTGATAATTTAGTTGATATTTAAGAAGGAATATTGTGTTTAAATGACGTTGATTGTTATTTCAATCACTTTTGAGGTTAACTCAAAATACGAAAAAAAATATAAGAAATAAGCAATTGATTTAATGATCAATGCGCCAATATTCAACAAATTTATGTAATACGCTGGATCAAATTTTTTAAGATTTTATTTTATGATTTCACTTGATGAAACTTTGGATTAAACTTTGTCTGAACACGTTGATGGCTTAATGAAAAAAGGAAGTGAAGTATAATGAATGAAAAAGGTCTCTCTATAGTTACATATTTTAAGATAGAAAACTGAGTAGTGAATACTAAATAACCGAATAAGTACTCGAACAAGTAGTCAATACATAATAATACCATCAATGTTGGGAAAAAGGGCAAATAATTTCATGCAATCATTATCCTATTCACACTTAAATTTTCAATTTAATAGAATAAAAAAAAAATCGTTACAGACTTCTATATTTTCATATATTTAGTTAGAATATTAGAGCAATATTCTATCTAAATATATGAAGTCTATAAATCTATGTTATTTTCATGTTAGATTTTATTTGTTGCTTTTCAAAAAGTGTGATCATGATCAATAAATTTAATTAAATGTGTCAATGTACAAGTTCCAGTGACACTTCCTAGATCGAATGTAATACTTCATTGATAGCATGCAGATAATTCCCTCAGTGTACTAATATAAGTAGTTGTTATAAACTAAACTCAACCGTTGACAATATGAAAGGGCCAGCCACCCATTTAAATAGATAATTTTAGTTTATTCATTATGTTCTGCTATTTTTTTTTTTCAAGATTTTTAATAAATTACCCATAACATTCGGCAATAAAGTATTACAGTATCATGTCTTTGCATAAGAGATTATGTTTAATGTAAGGCAACAGAAACGAAAAAAAAACATAAAAAAAAATTGGCCGAGTGTAAAGTATATTATATATTTAATGCAGTAAATGAAAATAAAGAAAATTATTTAAAATAAGAAATGACTCAAAAAAAAAATATATACAAAAAAAGAATTTTTTTTTTTGTAATATTTTTACAAACAAAAAAAAAAAGCTTTAAAATGGATACATTAAGTGGTCATTTTAATTTTATACTTTTTACTGTAGTTTGTTCTTAAGTTTGTTTGTACATTCTGTTCACATAAAACAATTAAATAAATGATTATTAAACTTGTATTATTGCGTTTTTTACAAATATGTACTTATGCTTTCTGTATGCCGAGATAAGTAATATTACATTTTTGAGTTTTATAAAATAATTAATTTTAAAACTTATAAAAGTTAAAGCAAAGAAAATATGGTTTTAAAAAATTATTAAATCTTTAAATGATTTACCAAAATATTGGGTATACAAGTTAATAATGTCGATGTGGACAACATATGGCATAATTATCACATATAGTTTGTGTCAATAATAACAAATATGGTATTTTGGAGGGTAAACATCTGTCATTATAATTCAGTATTCGATAAACGACAAAGTGTAAACACACATTTTCTTTAATCGCTATAATAATGTCGAATTTTATGCAAAAAAAGAAGAGGTCTGATAACCTTCTTTAATTTGAAGAAAACGGCTGCTGAAAGATATCGATTATTGGTAGAAGCTTACAGTCAACATGCACCAACTCAAAAAATTTTTGAACGGGATTCAAAAGTGGTGATTTCGACACAGAGAGAGGAGAGGCCTGGTCAGCCGAAAAAGTTTGAAGATGAGGAATTGGAATCATTACTACACGAAAAGTGTTGTCAAATGCAAGAAAAATTTGCATTATCATTGGGAGTCACACAAAGTCCATTTCAAAAGCACTGGGATTCATTCAAATGCAAGGAAATTGGGTCACATATGAATTGAAACCGAGAGACGTTGAAAGGCGATTTTGCATGTCGGAAATGCTGCTTGAACGCTACAAAAAAAAGTCAGTTTTGCATCTTATTGTTACTGGTAATGAAAAATGGATACATTACGATAACCCAAAGCGCAAAAAAACATATGTAAAGCCCGGCCAACTAGCCAAATCAACGCCGAAGCCGAATATCCATGCTCTGTATTTGGTTTAATCAGAAGAGTGTTTTGAGCTGTTGAAATCGGGTCAGACGATCACGGCTGACTTGTACTGAAAAACGATCATCGAAAAACTGACCAAAATATTCGACCAGCCACGATGCCATAATGCCATTTCAACAATATGTTAAATAAAATCTTGTTAAGTTTATTCATAGGCACGTATACTTTATATTTGGTATAAATAATTATTACTCATACGTAATGGTGTACTTTAAATAAAGATATATTCCAGAGAACGGTTTGAGTGCCTTATTTCATGCTTTTGAATGCAATCACAAAAATTGAGTACATTGTTGTCAACTCACATCATTTCGATGAAGCAACAATCGACAGAATTGAGAAAAGTGAGTGTAACGAAAACCATGCATTGCATTGCTTGTCTACCCAGCAAAAAATTTCCAAAAAGGTAAGCGGGTTTGTAATCAAGCATTTTGGGCAGAACGCATTCCTTACTAGATTACCTACTCGATTCTTTTAACAGGGCGTGAGACTAAAATAATTGATTCTTTAGAATTGATTATTTTTTTACCGAAGAACCATTTACTTTATATTTTTAAGAACTACATACATTTTTTAATAAATAAATAGTTCCATTGTAAAACTACGAAGTACTTACACAAAAAAATAAATAAATAGTTCCCTAGAAAAAATAAGAAGTACTTACATTTAAAAAAAAAAAGTAGTTCCATAAGTAAATTCAACTTTTACTCACACGTGATTCTCCTAGGTCACTCAAATATAAAGATCAAAACTCATACGGAAATAAAATCCTAAAAAACGAAACATCGAATTTTTATGATAACATGGGTTTGTCATAGTTTTGGAGCTATAAACCACGAAAATATAATTTTTTCAAAAAAAAGAACAATTCAAAATTGAAAAAACAAAAATATGATTCACGCACAATCACCCTCGAAATTTTTTTTTACACTCACTCACGATAACGTCCGTAATTTCAACTTCCATTCACAATTTTCTGCTCACGTACGCTTCCCTAATTTATACCTAGCCACCGGCAAGGAGACGTGGCGTCAATTTCTACACGGACGGATCGGGGCTCGGCGGAAGAGTCGGTCTCGGCGTCTATTCCGAGGAGCTCGGTCTGGAACTGGCTCTGAGGATGCCCGAGCACTGCAGCGTTTTTCAGGCTGAGGTGATAGCGATAGGAGAGGTTGCCGCTTGGCTTGGACGGAAAGTCCTGTCCACGACGAGCAGCAACATCTTTTCTGACAGTCAGGCCGCGGTAAGGTCCCTGGGGTCAATGTCTCTGACTACGAAAACTGCCCTTAACTGCCGCGCATCCTTGGATGAGATGGCCAAGCAGTTTGACATTCGACTCGTTTGGGTCCCGGGGCACAGGGACATAACAGGGAACTGTAGAGCTGATGAGCTTGCAAGGCTAGGAACCACCCTGCAAGTTCCTGCGGAATTTGCTGGAGTTGGTGTTCCCCTAGCAACCTATAAGTTGAACAATTGGCTCTACTCCGAGAGGGCGACTAACCTTAGGTGGGCTAATGGCGTGACTTGTGTGGTGACAAGGCACATCTGGCCGGCTCTGGATCTGGGGCGAACGAGGGCGCTCCTTTCGCTTTCCAGGGGGAAATCTCTAACATGGTGGCGGTGATAACCGGCCACTGTCTTATTGGTAGACACGCTCGTAGGTTGGGGGTGTTATCGCCTGACTTCTGTAGGAGCTGCGGGGACGAGGAGGAGGAGGAGAGAGTATTGAGCACTTTCTCTGTTCATGTCCTGCGCTGGCGCTACGTAGGAGGGCCTCACTTGGATCGGCGTTCTTCCACGATCTTGGGGATCTTTCAGGTGCTGGTATTCCGCACCTCCTTAGCTTCGTAAGGAGCTCTAACTGGTTCAACGGTGGAGTCTGATCGGTAATCCGTCAGTCTCGTGGCATCACAACGGACCTCAGAGTCTAAGTGTGCTGGTGATCACGGAGCCGGCTACCACTCCGACCTAACCTAACCTAACCATACATAACCACAGTTTAACAAAATTAAGGCAACATGCTATTTCTGTTTTTAGTATTATTTTCCTGCAAATAAAAATTTGTTTGAAAAAATATATGAGATAAATTCTTTAAAATTGTATAACTTCTTTTTTCAAAATTAGGAACTACTTCCAATAACGTCCTTTTATTAAGAAAAAGTATATGCTTACTGCTTGAGCACAGAAAGTTATACATATAAGTTAATAACATTGTAATTTTCTTTTAAGTAAATAATTACTTTGTTATTGAGTTCATGCTTTCAGGTTTAAATTTAAAGAATTGATTACAATACTACTTGCTTTTTTGACTCTATCGTTGGAATTAGTTTGGTATTGCAGTTACTAAATTTGGCAATGAGATATGTAAGCAAGTGTGGGCATCACCTTCTTTTTGGAATGTGTAATTTTTTCCTGTGTAGTGTTAACCTCAATTAACACTCACGAAAGCAACGAATACACAACGATTGGTATGAATGGTCTCAATGTTAAATGAATAAAACGTTAACAATTTTTTTGTGAAACATATTACTGTATTAAGAAAATTAAAAATTTGTATACATATTTCATGTTTAATAAAATTAAACAAAAATTTATACATATTTCATGTTTAATAAAACTAAAAAATAAAATATTATTATTGCTACAGGTCAACGAATACTACGCGAATGTTGTGATTGATTTCATGATGTTCATGTGTCATCATTTCATTTCATTGCTTTACATGTATCGGCATTATAAAATGAATTTTAAAAAGGCATTCGACACAAATAATAAATGGAATAAACACCAACAGCATAGGCTGTTGTTGTTGAATCAAAGCAATGCAAAAGCAATGAATGTATGAATGGACAACAAAAACGAATGGTCTCATTCTGTTCTCTGATATATTCAAACATATGTTTTATTAGTCTTATTTACAGAGTCAATTCTTAAATATATATATTTTTTATTCATATTTAAATGCTCTGATTTTTATTTCGCTGTATATATCAACATTTTCCTGAAAGTTGTTGACATTTCCTTTGATATTCCTTTTTAATTTTCCTTAAAGTGTTTTATTTCATTTGTTATCGCGTTTTTTTTTATTTCTTTAACATGTCACTTTTTACTTTTATTTAAATTTTTTACAGTTTTTTTTATTATATGGAAGCATAATATTTATGTAATATCTTTTTTTACAGTTTTTTTTATGTTTTTGTAGTCTTTCTAACGCAAAACTTGCATCGTTATAGCAACATATTTGCAAATTGAAAATATTATCAACACAAGAAAAAAATCTTTTCTTGTATTTTTTTTTTATTATTATTCAGTTGTTTATGCTAAAGATATCATTTTACCCTTTTTCTTCTCAACCATAGACACATTTGCAAAATACTTTGTAAAATGTTCAATAAATTTTACAACAGTCTTTCAATAGCTAAAGAATTTGAATTGATAAATTTTATATATTTTTTAAATTAGTTTGCAACATTGTGTACATATATCGTTAGGGATACTTAAATTTTGTCCTTCAAAGGTATCCTAATAGGGATCTGTGAGTGTTTGAGATAAAATCCTAACGGTTAATTTTCTGGGGTTTCTGTGGTTAGCTCGGGAGGCTTTCACGTAATTATTAAAACACAAATAAGAGAAAATTAGAAACTTAGGGTGAAAAAACGAGCTGCCTGTAGAAAGAATAAACGCCCTTTTAGCTGTCATCTCCTGATTGAATTTATTCTTAACGAACAGACGTGGTACATGGCTAGGAACAGAACGGACACTCTAAGATTATTCAAGGGTTTTCTAAGGCCACTTAACGGATATGACGTACTCTATGACTTACAAACAAATTGTAGAATTTGCAAATTTCGACCCCTAAAACGGAATAAAAAAAAATTCACTCAAATAAAAATGTCTGTAATAAATACAGAAAAATATAAAATTTTATAGAAAAAGTAACTAATATAAGAATGCTGACCTATTAGACAATTTTTACAAAACGTGTGTGTAATAATTAGTGTAATAAGTAGTAAAGTGAAAGTAGACAAAAAGTTTTCTAAAATCCAACTAAATAAATCGAAATTAAATTAATTAAAAAATTTACCACAAACGAATATACTTAAGTCTTTTGAAAAGTTCCATCTCAAATAATTTATTTAATTGTTAATCGAAACTCACTGTCCATCATTTTTATTAAAAAACTTCAAAAAGCACATTGAAATTAAAAATGCACTCAAATATTATACTTATTTTAAAAATTAGTACAACGTTTTATATACCAATTAATATTTTTAGCACAAGTTTTTGGTACTAAATTTTAGTACAAAATTATGTTTAACAAAAATGCTTTCGTTTGCTTTTTACTTATTTTCGTTGCTGTATCAATATTTTGCTATAGCATATATTAAATACGATTTGATCAAATTAGAATTAACTATACTATTTTTTCCATAAAATCGAAATTTCTTTGGAAATGTCTTTATTAATTGTTTATATTTACGAAATTCACAGCTAACAAAGATGGCCGTTAATTTTGATACAATGCTTTGTAATGCAATTTGTAGATTCGAACCGTATGTCAGAAAACTAACAGATGTGAGTATAAGTAAAAGGTTATTATCCTGACGTTTCGGATTGTATATTAATTAATTGTATCCCCCCAAAAATGAACGGTCATCATTGTTAGACTTAAGTTTCGATAAATAAATATTGCATAAAGCCATTTCAAAAAAGATTTTAATCGCTTCAGTCAATGCAAACTTAAAATTGAAAAATCTTTATATTTTGATCTAATCTATTAGAACGGAGTATACCACTGGATTCTACGCCTAAAAGTTAGATTTATGTGTCCCAGGGTTTTTGCTGTGTCATTTTCACATAAAGGGTTCGCCAAATAACTTTTTTTTTTTTGAAATGCTATAAAGAAAAACTACTGAATATTTTCTCAAATGTCTTTTTTTATTTGAAACTACAATCGTTCCGGTTAATAATGGAAAAAAAATTTCCTTCAAATGGCTGCCTCGGCTGGCCATTCAGTAGCCTACACGAACAAATATTCAGTAATTTTTTTTATAGCATTTTCAAAAAAAAAAAAGTTATTTGGCGGACCCTTTACTTACTGTGTTATGAATAGTAAATTACAAAAAATTTCAAGATTTCAAATACTCAAATAACTTTTGACGCTTTTGGTAATAGCAACTTTTATTGAAAATTAAATCGCTATATCTCAAAAACCGTTACTCCGATTTAAAGAATTTCAAAATATTCGTGTTCAGCATGCCAAATTTAATGTGTCGCTGGACATATTTTTATTAAAGAAATTTAAGAAAAATTTTCAAAAATCTAAAACTTTCGTAGCGGGTCACCACGGGTTAAATCTATCCGATTTTTCTTAAATTTGCAACAAATAACTTTTGGACCTAATAATCTGAACAATAAATTTTAAATTTTTCAAAAAAAGTTTTGCTTTATATAAAAAAATGCCGTTCTACTGTGCATTTTTGCAGCGTGTGCAAAATACCATCGTGAATACGCTCATTTTTTTGTTTAATTTATATTAATTTTATTTTGCCAATTCAATTATATATTAAACGTCTAATATCGTATATTAAAATATATTGTAAGATACAATTGAAGGGCGTATTGTAAAAACTTGATAAGCCACATTTTATTTTTAGTTTGTTTTTGCATTTTAAAGGTTAAAAACATGCAAAAAATATGTCTGTTGCTGGACGTTTAATAATAATAATAAGTGTTTTAGCAAAACTTCTATTAAATATTAATCAATGGATGTCTAGAAGACAGCGAAAGTCTACAAAACAATAAATGTGGCTTATAAAGTTTTTACAATAAGCCCTTCAATAAAATATGCCGTTTTACGAAAAAGTAAAATTTTATTTTACTATACATGATGCCATACTTTAAAGGTGTTGATCCAAGGGGCGGTGGGGGGAGACGACATTTCCCCCACCCAAAACCAAACAAAAAAGAGAAAGTAGGAGAGAAGTAAGGAAAGCGAAAAAGAAGAGAAAAAAGGAAAGGAAAAAAAAATTTTGCCAACAACAAAATTCCCTTATAGCGGGAAATTATAACAACTGAAAATATCCTGAAGGGAAATTCCGCGAAAAATTGCAAACCTTTTAAAATACACATATATGTTTATTTTACGAATAATTTTGCATTTCGCATTAAAAAAAAAAAAACTAAAAACTTGTGTTTTGTGAGAAATTGTTAGTGTCTGGCCTAACAGGTCGGTAAGAAAATGTATTAACAAAATTTAAAAAAAGCTACATATTTGTTATGAAAGTAGTTTATAATGAAATTTCGTCATTGAATAAAAGAAAATTTTGATAAATAAATAATATTTCTTCGTACAATTTAAAAAAAAACTTCCATTAACTTAAAAAAAAACTGACCAGTGCAACTTCATTGATTTAATGCAAAAATTCTTTAATACCATGCAATATCGAAGCTGGTCTATACTGCATCAAAAACAAAAGAAAACGATGAAATACATTTTTATGGCCAAACTGTTAGGTCGGATTAATACACTGAGAGAATTATATGCATGATATTAATGAATTTTTGCATAAAAGCAGCAGGAACTCGCCCTAATCGAAGTTACATAAAATTTTATGAATACTATCTTTCATAATAGTTTCAACCACGCAATTAATTCATTAAAAAACTAGTTTTATTAAAAGTAATAAGCTTTGCGTTAATTTTAAGAAATTTTTATCTAGTTTTTAGTTGATGTGTTAACATCAGGCCAACCAGAAATATGCCGGAACATAATATTTTCTGTTTATTGTATTGAAAAACTAATGACACATTTATTCGTTTCAGAATAATTGACGGATTCTGGCATCGATTTGTTAGATCATATTGTAGCATATTTTATTCTTAATTTCATATTAGGATCATAAGAGCATAGTTTTGATTAATTAAATTTTTTTTTTGTTTTTTTTTTTTTTTTTGGCAAAAATACAAATTTTCACACAAATTGCCATGTAACCATTATTGGGTATTAGGCATATTTAATAGTAGAAACCTTACAAATAGAAGAACCATGCTTATTATGCAGAATACCGAATAAAGACCATATATGCTTGACTTATAAAAAAGCTTTTTGAAGTAAAAACTTTTTGATCAACATTGCAAGCGTCGTTCTAATTCGCGGCCAGAAACAATTGTATCAGCTCTCAAAATCTTCTCCATCTTCAGTTAATTTATTTGCTAAAAATCTTAAAACTATTTTTGATGTTCTTTTTAAAGTAATTTGCAATACGTTACAAAATATAAAAATGTTTATAAACCCACATTGACGATACGAATTAATTTTATGTCTGCAAATCTATAGAAATAATTTTATACAATGCATTAATGGTTATCTAAGTGATGGCATCTTTCTAGAAACGAAACTAAACGTAAAAAATATGAAATATACTTCCCTTTTTTTGCAATAAGAAAAAGGAAACATGCAAAATTACGTAAGGTGTGTGTCCATGTCTGTCGCTTTACTCTGTCTACCTGTACGTATGTTTTTTTTTTTTGCAATTTCACCAAACTAATTAGTAGTCACTATAATCATTTAGTGTACAAACACACATTAAATCTTCATTAAATTTAAATATTTTATTTTGTTTTTAATTTTATTAATACACAATTACTGGAAATCCGCATTTTATATGTATACCATACACATAGTTGGCGTCTTTTTGTTTTATTATATTTGAAAAACAGATACAAAAATCTTCCATGGTTGATATTTTATACGTCTCACAAGAGTTTTACTTTTTAGTATCATTTTGCTGGTCTCTATTACATGCCGCGACATTTACTTCATTCTGCGTATATCTTTCAGTCTGGTACACACTTTGCAAGTGTAGTACACACTTTGCAAGTGCTTATCAGCACAATTTTTTTTAGCAAAATACATTAGTAAAACATTATAAGATATAAGTAACACATTAGTTCATAACAGTTAAGTGCTGAATAAGTATATCTAAAATTTCAGCTGAAAATATAATTTCAGCAAAAAATTTGTTAAAAATATGTTTCACTAACTTCCCTACTAACATATTTTTGTGAGTGTACACTTAATTATAATTAAAATGTTTCATATACCCATTCTAAACATTTATTCGGTTGCTGCAACATCATAATTTCGGTTGTCTCAAACGAATTCAGTTGACACAACCGAATTGGGTTGCCACAACCGCCCAATTCGGTTACTATAACTGAATTCAGTTTTGACAACTGAATTTACGAGGTTATAGCAACCGAATCAATTCAGCTGGATGAAATTCTGTTGAGACAACCGAATTTGTTATGTGAGTGTAGCCACTCTTAAAGTTTAACTATTTTAACCAGAAACCAACAATAGGAAATGTTGCACTTAAAAGTATGCACATGGAGAAACAATTGCCTAAATTAGCATCAAGTTTAAGAACACAAAATTCATGTATAAATTTCAATGCGTTTGTATATGACACACACACACACATGCAAAAGCACAGCAAACCAGAATGTTAGTATAGTTATGTAGCTTAAGTTAATTAAAAGCTTAAGCTAAAGAAAATGTCTCTAAAGTACACACACATACACACTTGTAAAGAGACAAACACTCATTTATGTACATAAAAACATTGTTTTGAAAAAGCCTTCTAGTGATTTGATGGCTGATTTTGGAAAACAAAAAAAAAATAATGCACATACGTAACTACCAAAATATGTATGTATGACAAGGTCTGTAATATATATTTTGACAGTGGTGAGTATCATAAGTAGGGTTTTATTTCCCGGGACAGCGGGAATTTTTTTCGAGTTTCCCGGGATCCCGGGAGTTCCCGCTCAATTAATATTAATTAAATTTGACATAATTAGTGCTTGAAAAATTAGATTTTTATTTCAAAAATTTGTTTATTACCCCAAAAACAAGCTGTTTGACACTAAAAGAACTGTAAAATAATTTATTTATAAAGCTAAAATTAGGAATACTGGAAGAATATTTTGGAATTCTTTAAAGTTACGACTGTATCAAATAATTTATATTTTTCTGCAGTTTTTAGATCGCCGTATAGTTTTGTTTCATCTATAAGATTTCCTATTTAAAAAAAAAAATTCAGGGCCATTTTCTTTATTTCTTCGTTTAAATTTTCTTACAAAGTTCGAAGTTTTAATTTTTAATATTTTAATTTTTTCGTACAAGTTTCAAACGTTTTAATGTTAACAATCTATAATTTGTTTTTAATACATACAAAAAAGATTAATGTAAATTATATCAAACTTGTATAAAAGACAAAGTACAGTCTAGTTACTCCCCCCTGTATTGTTTATAAACTACACAAAATATGAAAAGGAGAGAAAACAAAAAAACGTGTATTGAATATCCACCAGAGGTGGACATTGCACATAAAAAACAAGTTTTCAATTTATTTTTGATCAATGGTTATAATCTTTAACTTCAAGCTCATTATTAGTTCTCATGTAGTGAGGTAAACTAGTTTTTATGAAGGTTTGATGTTTGGCATGGGATTGTTACCGCTTTCAAAACGTGTTCTGATGATGGGAACCTAGACAATTCCCGAAATAGATCTATCAACACATTCCTGAAAGGTCAAATAATAAATTTGAAAACAAAAAAACTCTATAGATTATTTGTTAGGACAATATCCTAATAAAGAAATATAGAGTATGGCCTCGAACTTGAATAATTTTCATTTTCATTGCACAATTAAAGGTCGAAAAA
>CM037854.1:82258165-82298315 GCA_021234595.1 Delia radicum
GTCTGGATGGGTGTACAATTCATATTGGAGAGATTTACGTAAGGAACCGCTATATTTTTCCAAAAGAAATGTTGGTGGTGGGTCATTGATGGTTTGGGGAGCGTTTTGTGCTGATGACATGCTAGAGTTGGATTTCCCAAGTGCCAAAATGAATTCGGCAGAGTACACAACTCTTCCCCAGACAAACCTAAAACCACTTTTTGATCGAAATCGTGACAAAAATATGAGTTTGCAGCAGCATAATGCAGCTGTTCACAAGAGTAGCCATACTCGCATGTGGTTAGAGTACTCATATCTTAATAGGGAGACCCCATAAATAATTTTAAAATAATTCATTGCTTATTTTTTAATACATATTTTCTATTAATGTTTATAAGAGCGGCTATAATTTTTCACCAAGAAAAAAACAAACTTTGTGTTATAACTGTACATAAAATTAACTTATTTCAAAAAACTATATTGAATATTTATAGCGTTATTATTGCCGACAATTTGATATTATTAAGTTTTTTTAAATACAACCGATTAAAATAAAAAATGCCGAAAATTTGGGTGCGATTAGAATATTGCACAACAGTGTATTTGATTGGAATATAACTCATGTGTAATTATAGGTCTCAACGACAACGCCTACCCTAAGCGACTAGGCCTTAAAGAACGAAACATGCGTTTATATGGTTTTTCAGTTTTTGCTATTTTTTTGAATATTGTAATAGGTTTCATTCTAAATGATAAATTATTCGACATTATGATAATAGTATGTATTCAAAAAGGTATACAAATCAAGGACCGTAATGATTATTAGTTTTATAATAAAAATTACACAATAATGATTATGTTATGAGTTTTATGGATTTCTTCAATAGTAATGATTATTTTTGAGTAATATTAATAAAAATCAGACATAATAATTATTTTTGAGCAAAAAAAATACAACTCAAAAATAATCATTATTTATAATTTTTATTTTTTTCGCTCAAAATAAAACTCACTTTCATAGAATTTTTAAGGTGCCTTTCACAAAAATCCTCGAACTTTTGGAGTGTGATCAACATATGATATGTTGAATTCCAACGAGTTGCAACATCAAGCACTGGTTGCGGTAATTTATTATTATTATTAATATTTATAATTATTATTAATTTTATTAATTTTAATACTGTGCTCACTTTGAAATATTCCTTATAACTGACCAAGTTAGTAATAGTATTTTACTCGTACCCAATTTAAACAACAATTTATAAAAAGACTAAATATTCGTAAAAAGAAAAATTATATGGAAAAATTTAGTATTAGTTTGCTTTCAATTTGAATTATAACAGCTTGCAGTCATCGTGACATTGATTTTTTATTTTTTTTATATTGGGTATAGATTTACATACCAGCTTTACTATTCTTAATGCCCTGTATACATACATATTAGGGCTATAACCAAATGTGTGGCATAGCACCACGAGTTGGTCAATGAAAGTGAGTTTTATTTTGAGCGAAAAAAATAAAAATCATAAATAATTATTATTTTTGAGTTTTAGTTTTTTTGCTCAAAAATAATGATTATGGCTGATTTTTTTATTATTACTCAAAAATAAAACTTTAAAAATCAGAAATTTAAAAATCATGACGGATATGCAGAGATTGTCTAAAAATAATAATAATGGCGCAATAAATTTTTTTTTATGTCTGTTCTAAGTGATTGATTTTTTGATTTAAAAAAAAACGAACAATAATCATTATTTACGGTCCCTGATAAAAATCCAAAATCAGTTTATAACTAGCCCAGTAATAAATACTGCCCCTGACCACTAATGTGCCAATTATTAGTTGACCAAAAACTTCGACCACACATCTTAAAAATTTTTGAAATTTATTACTACAATAGAATTTGTTTATTCAGAAGACTCAAAATTATGAAATATGGAAGAAGTTTTTTTTTGTTGGATGTCTTAAGGTAATGTCAAAAACGGACAACATTTTTGGGCTGCTTCTCAAATCTCGAATTTCAAATTTTAAAATGTTTTCTTCAAGAAAAGCGAAAAAATTGATATTTGCACTCCAGGGTCTTGTTTAAAACATCTTAGAGAATAAAAGTAAAAAAAATTTAAAATTATCCCCCAGTACATTTGGGTAGGGCAACGATTAGATTTTTACGGATTTCGAGGAAATTGTTTTTTTTTTTTGTAATAACAAGGCTTATTTGTTGCCATAATAAATTTAAAATCGAAAATTAGCTAATTTAGTAACTTTTCTTGTTTTGTTTTATAACAGTAACTCAAGGTTGAAAAAAAAATTTTTGAACATCATAAACCCATGTGGTTTTTTATTCAATTTACAAAAAAGATCAAAGCTTTGGGTACTACTACTGAATTTTAAGAAACGTGATCTAACATATTATAACACAAAATCTGAGGATTCTGTGCGAACAGTTTTGAACAAATTAAATAACGTTAACCCGTGTCGTGTCGCATTCAGATCAAATTAAATACTGCGGGAATTTATATATATTTAAACAACTTGTGCGCTAGTTGGTAGCGTGCTGGCTTATCACTGCGGGGGGTCGCGGGTTCGATTCCCACCAGAGGCACTGGTCTGTTCTCGCTACAACGGATAATAGTATATAATTTGTAATTATATGATTATTAATTAATAAAAAAAAAAAAAATAAAAATAAAAAAAAAATTATACATATATAGGTATATTTAGGGTGGCCCTTCGTTATATGGGCCAAAAAAAAGTGTTCAAATTTTATGTCTCAAAATTTTATGTCTTGCCTGTCGTAAGATGACGTCATACGCGGACAAAATTTTTGGGACGTTTTTGAAATCTCTAATTTCAAAATTTCCAAATTTTTTCTTCAACGAAACCCAAAAAATTGAGGTTTGTAGTCCAGTAGCTTGTTTAGAGCACCTTAGAGAATGAAAACTAAAAAAATTTAAAAATATCCACTGGCACACTTGGGTAGGGCAACGATTTGAATTTTGCGGATTTCGAGGAAATTGCGTTTTTTTGGTGATAACACGGCTTATTTGCTGTCATAAAATATTTAAAATTAAAATTAGCTACTTCTGTAATGTTAGTTGTTTTTTTTTTACCATCCCTACCCAAGGTTGACAAAAAAAATTTTGGACATCATTAACCCATGTGGACCTGGTGCCCAAAATGACCCCAGATTTTTTTTTTAATTTACAAAAGAAGTCAATTTTTTGCTTACTACCAATTAATTTTAGGAAATGTGGTTTGAAATATTATAACATAATGTTTGAAGTTACTATGGTAAAATTTTTGGACAAAATAATTAACGTTAACCCTTACCTTGTCACTTCGATTTTTGCGGATTTTGAGGAAAACTTTGTTTTTGGTCATGACAAGGCTCATTAGTTTAATAAAATATTAAAAATATTTCTTAAAAAGACTAAAAGTTATACATAATTATGTCCACACAGATATAGTACCACACTTGGTACTATATCTGTCTTTGTAAAATTATATAACTTTTTTACTCTCAAAACAAAATCCAATATAAGATTAAATGATCATTTCCACAGTCGCATGTATCAATATTAGACAATTCATAACTACATTTTTTATGTAACATTATATTAAATAAGATATGATTGTATATACGTGTTTTTACTCGGGTTCTTGTAAATTTGGTAATTTGTAGAAACATCTAATTTTAATCAAAATATTTTTTTTTTTTGTTAAAATCGTATTTTTCAAATAAATCTCAATAAAAAGAGAACAATTGTCTTAACTTCGTTTATATTCCGTTTGTATGCTGGGTTTCTTTTAAAATATGTGTAAATAAATACATACAAACAATATTAATCAGGAAAATTTATTACCTACGAAATCTATTAAAACCACATTATTGTATTTCAATATATAATCTTGAAATATTATGCAAATATATATACACACATATTAAGATATACTACACTCAGAAAATAGGCACATGCGAATAGTTGACAATTCATGTAGGACAATTTTCAATGAAGTTGAGAATCTCAGTCTGCTAGATTTAGGTGACCTAAATTTTGGAAAAAGTATATTTGAGTTGACACTTGTAGTTAATTTAACTAAAAATTTAAATAAATCAACCAAATGTTTAACTGAATCAACAGAAAATTTCTACTAAAAAGGCACATACAAATAGTTGACAATTCATGTAGGACAATTTTCAATGAAGTTGAGAATCTCAGTCTGCTAGATTTAGGTGACCTAAATTTTGGAAAAAGTATATTTGAGTTGACACTTGTAGTTAATTTAACTAAAAATTTAAATAAATCAACCAAATGTTTAACTGATACAACAGAAAATTTCTACTAAAAAGGTCTTTCCGAATCTCACTAGAGGCATGTCCATATATTTACCGAAAATATAAGTAGTTAATAAAGAGTACTTTATTTTCTTCATCTCGCTGAGTTTCCGAGATATAGAATATTTTGTGATTATAAAATATGAAATATGAGAAAATAACGCCATCTACAATAACGGAGACACTGAAAATGATGGTTTGAAAATAATCGTCTTTGATATAAACTGAAAAAATTTGATAATCACGAATTACTAAATTTTAAGTCGAAAAATTTGTTCACATATAGAAAAATTTAGCTATTTGCCAACTATAATTGGGTAACTATGACTCAAATTCGGTGTGTGAGAATTTTCCGACTGCATCCAGGTATTTTGTAGAAAACTTTGCAAATTTTTCCTGCCTGCTCTGTCTGTTCTTGTTTATGCTCATATGATGGTTGTCTGCCTATTTATCCATTGTTCCAGTTTAATTAATTATATTCCTGCCTGTCTGTTTCGGTTTTTTGCTCCTGTGCTGTTTCTGCTTTGGCTCTTGTCCTTGTTGTGTGTCTATGTGTTCCATCTTTTGCGCCTGGCTATTTGTCTGCTCCTAATCATCAGTAACTCATCATTTAATTTATTTATTTTGTTTTTTCTTATTTTATATTATTCGGTTGGCACTTTATTTATCTGTGTATTTAAATACGGATACAATCTCATCAAATGTGACAACTAGTAAAACAACAAACCTATTTAAACGAAAACAGCAGATAAATTTATCTCAACTGAATTGGAACCATCTTAATAGACCATTTATATAACTTTTTTTATGAGTGTATATGGAGGAATTTATATAGTGGAAAACAATCACAAATACAGTGCACCGAAAAATAATAAGTTCACATATGGAAATTTGATTTTTTACAAAATATGTGCAATATTTTAAAGATTTTGCTACACTCAGGGAACTTCTGCTTTAAAAATATGTAGTTGCTTGGATTGTTATACAGTTTCTTTTTTTTAATGTCAGTCATTTGTAAAATTTTTTACTAACCTTGTAGTTCATTAAAAAAAAAAACCACATCAAATGACTGTTTTATGATTTTATATTCTTTTTAACAATAGTTTTTTGTTATTAAAAAAAAAATGTAAATTCTTGTATATTTTTTACTAACATGTGGTTCATTTTCACTGCGATTGTCAGTAATTTTTTAAACAGTGGAAACAAATTATAAATATTAGTTGAATTTATTGAAATGTTAGTCGTCCTTTCCTCAAGTGAAATTTCATTTGTTTTTGACTGCAATTGCTGTTGTCTTTACCTATACAATATCTTTAGTGTACCAGTATGTGCCAACCCCTGCAGTTTTTGCTGCATTTTTAATAATTTTTAAAAATTAGTCATTGTTCGAGACCGAAATAAATATAAACGTAGTTTTTTATAACGTAGTTTTTTCTCACTTGCTTATTTCCAACTTCATTCGATTTAGTTTAGGCACAATTTTGTTGTGCAACATTCTTTTCTAAAAAAAATATCCACAAATAAGTCATAAATATATATTTTTAATGGAGAAAACGACTAAATTTTGGAACATTTAGCGCTTAAATTATTTTTATGATTTGATATAAGTAATAAATTTTGGTTTCAAATTATGAAGAAATAATGGAATGGAGAAAAAAAAAACGTGATTTTTGTTCACCTCTCAAAATGAACCTTGGTATGTTTTATGGTTATTCCCAAAATACTTCGTGCCTAGCATTGAGATCTCGTCAGCTGGATCATTTTTAAACAAGGTCGTTTTCTTAGTTTTTCAAAGACTTTTGTACTTCAGCAATAACGTATGCAATATTAGTATCATATTAGGGCGCGTCCAACGGTATATAAAACATGCCAACGTATGTCCAGACATATCCTTTTGTCAGCAATATTTTGTTAAAATATAGAATTTTTAGGTTTGTACGGAGATTTTTGTAATATAAATGTCAAATTTTCATATTTTCATCTTTAGTTGATTTCAGTAAATACGTGTTTCAGCTTTTTTCGAACTTCGCAATAGATCGCGATTTAGCAAAAAATCAATATGGTGGGAAATCTATGTTTTAATCAGTTCGAATTCCGTATTTAAAATTTTCTTTAGTGCATCATTTATTTGGGAAAATAACTTAGAATTTTATAAATTCAATGCATTTCCCAATGTTGTCTAAACCAAATTAAAAGAAAAAATAATCTAGTCTGTAAGACGACTGAGTTTCTAGTTGATGTAAAGATGAAGATTCTGCTTAGAGAAAAAAATTATGTCACCGCCATTTTTTGGTGGCATAATTTTTTTTGGGAATTCAAAATTTTACAAAATTTTATGTTTTAAAAATTAAACAATTTAAGCTCGATATATATAAAAAAAAAAGAAAACTCCATACATATTTTAAATTTGCGAAAAAATTTATGCCGCGGGATCTCAATGGTAGACACGAAATATTTTATAAATCATATTAAAACAAACTAAAGTATATTTTGAAACTTTTTTTGTCGGTCGGTCTACTGTACATAGCTTAAAATCCAAATGCTAATCTTTTGACGAAAATCTATTATATCGGAAAATGTTTGAATTATATTTATTTCTTTTAATTTCAGTTCAGATTCAGATTCATCTCAAAACTCCTTTTAGATGCGCGCGGTAAATTTTACTTGGTTTAGATGACAATGATTTAATAATTAAATTTTTGAGTTTTTCCTTTTTACTACTATTTACTACTTATATGGATCAAATAATAAAATCACTTGTAGTGCTGAATTTTCCAAAATTTAGTTTACGACTTTTTTTTTAATAAACTGCATATTTTGGTTTATAAAAAAACGTTGAAAAACAAAGTTGTACTTAAAATGAGTGGAATGAAGTTGTAAAGTACGCGAGTAAAGAAAACGTAAAAAAAAAATAAAATATTTTGCCGAACAACTGAGTTTAACACGGCAGAACTAATATTTACAACAATGAATAATTTTTAAAAATGCAGAAAAAACTGCAGAAAAATTTTCGAATGTGGTAGCAAAAACTATTAAATGCTGCAAATATTTTGAAAAAATTCACATTTTCATGAGTGCACTTATAAATATTTCGCCCACTGTATATATATATATATATATATATATATATATATATATATATATATTAGAGTTAGTTTTGAAAAATAGATTTTTGGATATTATCACTTTTTAGAAGGTTTTTGTATCAATAAAAATAATGGCGTATTATTTTTTTTTTTAATTCCAACTCCTTCCCGTGCCTGTAGGCGACTCAAATCGCGAATTTTGGGTCCCTTTTCCCATACAACAAAAACGGCTAAATATATGTCAAATCTGACTTCAGTATTCGATTCTACGGGAAAACTTTGGCCCATAAGCTTTTTTTTAGTTTTTGGAATGCACCAGAATGCATAATTAGAGTTGTCCAAATAAATAATTTTGTAAATAAAAAATTAAAATATTTTTTTTGTTCATATACAATGAAAAAACACTTACATCTGAGAAAAATGGTCCAAAAACTTTAATTTTGTAGTTACCCGTTCAAAAGATATTAAAGTTTAAAAATTTAATTTTCTTTATATATACAATGAAAAAGAACTCCTAGCTGAGAAAAATTGTGCAAACATTTTTATTTTATAGCAACCCGTTCAAAAGTTATTAAGGTTTAAAATTGAATTTGGATTTGTCAAGTTTTATTTTAATTTTCACAGTATTTGATTCTGAGTTCCAACAATTAATAATATTAATATTGTTTTTTTGAAATGGGTGATCTTTTAATATTAATTGAAAAAAGAATCAGACGACTTACAGGTAAATGAATTATATTTTTATTTTAATTGATTCATCTAATTGTTAACATATTGTATAGATGTTAAATCGTGTACCAAACTAGAAGTTTTGTGTAGGTTTCTTAATGTCCTTAATCTAAATCCAAAAAAGGATATTTATGTAGCAGCTTCTACTGTTGTATCTGAAATTGAGGCCGACGTTGAAAAGTTAAGTCTGTTTCCTAAGCAGCGTTATTACCAGCGTAATAAAATTCTGGAACTCTATAAAAACTTTCGAAGTGTTAAAAAGAATTTCCAACCAAGCTGGTTGGTTCAACACCCACACGTTCAAAGATTCTACGACCAGCTCTCTGATCCATTTCCTTGTACTCAGAAATTTGAGAGAGCAGAACAAAAAAAAGGTGTAAAATTTACTGACAGTGAAATGGATCTAGAAGAACTGCAAGTAGAATCGGACAATGAATCAAAAGATCGGAATTGGTTACTTGATGAAGGCAAATCCAATATTTCGAAGTTTGTTTTTATAAGTCCGAATATTTGCGGCTTATTGGACAGTTTGGGAATTTCTTCAAATTCAATGGCGAGTCTTTTCCTAGAGCTAAAACGTCTAAATAATGTGGAAGCTAACACGTCTTGTTCCTTTGTTTTGAAAAGTCGTAATAGGAAACGTCAAGAATCTCTGAAAAGGATGAAGCAATTCGAATTCCCCAGTTACTTAATCTTGTATTGGGATGGTAAACGTATGGAGAATAATAATCGTGATATGGTGGAGAGATGGTTATAAGTGTATCTGGACCAAACGGATTGCAAAAATTGATTTCTTGCAATTTTATCGAAGATGGTTCAGGTAAATCTATCGCAAATGAATTGAAGAAGCAATGCGATGAATTAAATATTACAAAAAAAATTGTCGGTCTATCATATGATCCGGTGTAAAAGGTGGTGCAGCTGTGTTGTTTGAAAAGTTAATAAGTTTCGAAGCAATACCGAAAAATTTGAATCGTCGACCATGTCGTCTTCATCAGAAGAAACTATGTGTGGCAAATCCTTTTAAAGAAGTTGTCATGAAAAGTGTTGGTGCCGGAATTCCAATATTTGGCCAATTTCGAAAATGGTTCAATCAAAACCGTGATTTAAAAATAACACTGGCGTTCCATTCGAGAACAGCTAAACCGATTCTTGAAAAAAATCATCAAACATTAATAGATTTTTATGAAGAACAAACCAAAATTAATCATCGCAGAGCGGATCACCGGGAAGTGGCAGAATTGGCCCTTGTGCATTAAAATGCAAACACTCACTACAAAATAAAATCTTGTGGAGCAGATCACCATGCTAGGTGGCTCTCAAAAATGATATACATCCTTAAAATTATGTTGTATAAAGAACATTTTAACATATCTGAAGCCTAAGTGGAACAATTTGAATCAATGCTTTTATATAAGGTGGCGCAAAAGTAATCCTCCTATCAGAAAATGCTATACATACACTCATAATAATCCATAGGTAAAATACACGAAAACCGTTGTTCATTTTACGAAAGTTTTGGTTATTTTGACATTACGAAAAAATTTGTAGAATATACAAATCACATTTCGTAAAGTTTTGTAAAAACTTTTTTTAAATAAAAATGTGGTGCATACCTTACGGGTTTATTTTAAAATTAAAAAAAAAAAATGTAATGGTGCCACACCAGAATCGAACTCACGATTTCAGTGACGTCCTGCTGTGTTGAAGTAGACCCCTCTACCATTTGCACCAAAGTAGCTGATGCAATACAACAAACTAAAAAGGAACTTAAGTCGAAAATATTATGAAATTTTTATGAAAACTAGAAAAATATGCTACAAATATTTAATAAAAAATGTAAAATGGCAATTAAATATTTTTATTATGTTTATTGAACTAAATAAAATAATATGATTTTTTATAAATATATCAAATAATATATTAAAAAACAAAATAAAGAAATAATAAAATAATAATAATAAAAAACTTAAATAACAATTTCAAACTAATTGCATTTTATTATTAAATATTTTATCTTTTTAAATATTTGTTTTATTGAATTTCATACTAAACCCGGCAAATAAAGTGGAAGTAGTGTTTTCGGGTCCTCTTTAACTTGTTTTAGGATCCTCTTTATTAAACAAAATACAAAATATCCATTTATATCAAAACACAAAAATAGTAATAATGAAATAAAAAAATAACACATAGAAATTTAAGAAACATTAATAAACAAAAAAAAATATAAAAACTAAAAAAAAAAAAAAAAAAAATTGTCCTGGCCAGGAGTTGAACTCGCAACCTTCTGATTGCAAATCCGACCTCTAACCACATAAACATCCATATGTAATATTTGTAGCATTACAAATTTTTGTACAATGTACTAAAAAAATATTGCGAAATTATATTTGTATTTTTTACGAAATTTGTAAATTTATATAATTTGTTTTATACAAAAGTTTTGTAATATAAACAAAATGTTTGTACATTCCACGAAAAAAAAATTACGAAAAATATATTTGTATTTTAAAGCATGGATTATTATGAGTGCAGAACTAATATTTACAACAATGAATAATTTTTAAAAATGCAGAAAAATTATCGAATGTGGTAGCAAAAACTATTAAATGTTGCAAATATTTTGAAAAAATTCACATTTTCATGAGTGCACTTATAATTATTTCGCCCACTATATATATATATATATATATATATATATATATATATATACAGTAGTGGTAAAAACATTTGGAACTAAGATCGCATTTGTTGTTTTCATTGATTTATTTTCTTCAAATCACATTTAGTTACTAATTTTTACATATTCTTCATACATTGTTTTATGTTAAACAAATAAAAAAAAAAATCCGTTAAATTAAAACAACAAAAAGATTAATAATAATAGATGTATTCAAAATACAGGTGTTCAAAACATTTGCAACTCTTATTATTCTTACTCTTAACCTAACAATTTATACTTACAAATACTAGGATATAACGGTAATGGCATTCCTTTTTAATATGAGATTCAGGCCGTTGCATTTTTTAAACAAATTTAATAAAATTATTGTTCTTTAATAATTGTAATAAGATGTTGGAAGCATAAACATCGTAAGAATAATTTTTGTAAAAAATGGCAGGAAATGAATACAATTCTGATTTTAAATCAAAAGTTTTAAATGATTTTCAAAATGGACTTTCCCAAAAAGAAATTTCTATAAAGTACTCCGTTCCAAAATCAACGATTTGCCGCATTGTTAATAGTGGTAACATCCACACAATTCATAAAGGTGAAAGACCCCGTATTACAACTGTAAGAGAAGATCGGAAAATAAAGAATTTTTTTACGAAATATTCCAAAGCAGTTCCTAGATAAGCTAAAATTGAACTTTTAATAGATGCCAGTCTTCCCACCATTAAAAGAAGAGACCGAGAATATGGTCTGACTTTGCACGCACCCATTTGAACTGGACTCAACAGCAATGGAAACATGTATTGTGGTCAGATGAGTCTAAATTCAACCTCCGGGGATCAGATGGAAGAGCCAATGTTCGAAGACCACGAGGCGAAAAGTTTAATCCCAGATACACAACCGCCATAGTGGTTATTGGCCCAATTCACCGCATTACTAGCACAATAACGGTCACAATCTATAGAGATCTTTTTAGTTCAGTTATGATTCCGTATGCTGAATGGGAAATGCTATTCTCATGGACCTTCCAGCACGACAATGACCCAAAACACATGGTGGGGGTTGTAAAAGTTTGGCTGCAGCAATATTAAATTAATATCACGTCGTGGCCTGCTCAATATCACGATCTCAACCCGATTGAGAACATGTGGATGATTTTAAAACAGAATCGGCAATAAAGTATTCCGAAATGGTGATGAGTCGAGTTGGAGAAGCAGTGGAATGAAATTTCTGACGATTATATTAAAAAGCTCTTTGCCTCCATGCCTAAGAGGTGTTCAGAAGTTATAAAAATAATGGCTACGCTACAAAATACTGAAGTTTAAAACCATTGTTTGTATTTCCTGATAATTACTTTAAGAGTTGCAAATGTTTTGAGCACTGCACTATCGACTTATTTTGTTAAAAATGCTTTTTTTTATTTTTAAGAAGTTATGAATATTTTTTTTGTATTTGCAAAATAATATGCTATAACTGAATTTAATAAAAATAAACCAAAAGCTTATACCACAAATCTTTTTGATCAAAAAAATTATAATTACCTAAACCATAATTGCAGTTGCAAATGTTTTGAACAGCACTGTATATGCCTTTTAAGCTCTTTAAACATAAAAGTTGTAAAAAAAAATAAATTCACCTTTAATAAAATTTAATAGTGACATTTTATGTGCACATATGATGCCATTTTCACACGTTTTGTCTTTTGGCAGCAATATGTGAATTCCACCAACACTGAAATGAACACAAACATATTGTGTTGGTATATTTAGGGAAAATTACGTACACTCAATCCCTGTATTGATAATAAAATTAAAAAACAAATTTTTTTACATTTCTTTTAAAAATAATTTGAGATCTAAATATTATAAATAATACTGAATATTCTCGACCATTTCAGAAATGAAAATTATAGTGTCAGTAGTTACACTGGCACTGTGCGGCAGCAATCATGAATTTTGGCCAAAACTAGAATATGAGTTATAGCGGTCTAAAAAGTATTCTGTAGGGGTTAAGATAGCTGCTGGTCATGAATTTTAAATCAGAATATACAAATTCAAAATGGCGTATCCAATATGGCGGATTAAGTATGGCTATTTAAGTATTTTCATACATTTTTGTGTTGTCTGATTCTGCAATCAGAAATTTCAAATTTAAAATGGTGGACCGTAAATAGCGGTCATAAATTTGAAAGCATTAATATTTTGGACTTTAATTATTTTTGTATGAAGGATTACGAATCTGAAATCAAAATTATAAAATTCAGTATGACGAATCCACTATTTCAGAAATATTTTTTCTAATTTAATGAAAACTATCACTTTAGAGATGGTTGTTTTTGCCGAACACGAATCGGAAATCAAAATTGAGATTATCTTACAAGTTTAGCGAAGAACTTTAAATCTTAATACATTTATTTTGCAGGGTTGCCAGTCCAACTGCTAATGATACCATTACTGGGAACGAATTTTGAATCCGCCATGTATACCAATTTTTAAACACAACATATTCTAGTTGATTGTTTTCTTATTGGATTTTACATTGCATGGTACCTGTATGTTTTATTTGAGATTTTATATTTTTAAAATTGCACTTCATTTTGAATTTTCAGGTTTGAGATCATAATTAAATGTTACTATTAAATTAGAAAACATCAATTATTAATAAATGTAAGAGAAGATGAAAAAAAATCTTATATGGATCATCTCTAAAGGGAGTACCGCTCTTTCGACTCAAGATTCCCAATTCGAAAAGTTCGGGTAATCAGTTAACATCACCGATGTTCTGTGGTTGATTGATATATTCCATAGAAGTAGAACAGTTATTTAAAACTTTAATCGGTAGAGTTGTTTAATTGTCATATACAGTTAAATTAACAAAGAAATATATTTTTTAACTTTATGTCTGTTATTCAATAAACAAAATAAAGAAAATTACGGACTTTCGGCAACAAATAGTTAATATATTCAGTTAAACTTTTCTATTTAAAACCAAAAGTTGTTATATTATATTGAGTATTGAAATAAACGAAAACGATATAGTGTTTTTATCGATTTTGTCAATTAATTAAACAGTTGAAAATAAACTAAAACATACAATTGTTTTAAACAAAATTTAATGTATGTAGGACCACTGCAAATATAGTTGAAATCAAATGAAATTTGATTTAAAGAAAGGACGACTTACATTACAATAAATTCAACTAACATTGTCATTTGTTTAATAATGTTCAAAAAATTACTAACAATTGTAGTAAAAATTAACCACACATGTTAGTAAAAAATAAACCAAACATTTATTTCTTATTTTTTTTTAGGTTTTAAATAACAAAAAACAACTGTAAAAAATGAATGTAAAATCATAAAACAGTGATTTGATGTGGGTTGTTTTTTAAATGAACTACAAGGTTAGTAAAAAATGTAATTTGTTCTACAAATGACTGATATTTACATTAAAAATAAAGAAACTGTATTACAACCTAAACAACTACATATTTTTAAAGCAGAAGGCCCCTGAGTGTATATTCAATAGACTTTAAGGAAAAAATATTGTGTGTATATATACCTAATCAAACCTTAAATTTCTTGTCAGTGGCGGATTAGAATAGGGCTGAAGATGACCTAGTCACTTATTTCGAAAGTGTGGCACTCTATAGAGCAGTGATCCTCACAAGATTTTTTTCACCTTCTCTTACATTTATTAACAAACAGTTTCTGAATTTTTTTAAAAGTTTACTGAAAACTACGCTATATAGTTCGAAGCATTTAAGTAATAAAATTACAACCCACGAAGAATTGCTATACTGAGAGAATTATCTGCATGCTTTTAACGAATTTTTGCATTCGCCCATTGATAATTTTCATAAAGTAAATAAATGCAAATTTTCATAAAATTGTATGAAAATATCATATTATTACTGAAAAATGTCATAGACTCAACGAAGAAGTTTTACTAAAAATCTGTTTTCAAAAAAGTATGATGAATTTTAACAAAGTTTTCGTTTATCTTGTGAAAACAAGTTTCATTGATACTGAAAAATTTCATTATTTTTAAGTTACAGCTTTTGATGTTTATTGTTGTCTATTTCTTCGAAAACTGTTTTAGTAGATTTAGTAAATTATAAAAATTTAATTTGTTTGCTTAGAACTATCAAAATATGTTTTGTTTACAGAAGAATCCAGAAGTTATTGAATTAAGCTAAATCTTTTTATTAAGACTGTACTCAGATTAATTTTCGAACAAAAAATGGCGCTGTTGCAGAAGTTGTGTTACAACTTTACACATCGTCCGTATTCAATACTGATTAAAACCAACTAAAATATTTACAACACCCAGAGAAAAACAGAAATAAGTTCCATCAATTTTCGCTAAATGTAACAATTTCATCAATATTTATGAAAAATTTCATAAACAAAATTAATTATATTGTCTATATCATGGTTTGTGTAAATTTTTTCTACACATAATTAATGAATTCTTTACTAATACAAAATATCCTATATATATCTACTGAAACATATTGAAATGAATTTTGCTTTTTTGTGAAATGTTTTCTAAATATTATTAAACGTTATATTGGACGAAAATTGATGCAACATTTCATAGATATGATGAAGATATTCCTTTGAGTTTAGGGAATGTTTTATATCATTAACATAAAGTAAATTTTTCGTCCTTAATTTAGCTTTAATATGTTTTTCCAGTAAATTGACAATATTTTAATGTGTAAAACTTCGAAAAAAAGCTAAAATGTTATTTGATTTGCATATTTTTGTAATATTCCAATACCGATGATCACAAAAATATCAAACAGAAATCTATTGTAGCACTAAATTTACCGTTTTTAATTATTTAAGTCAATTTCGTGCAACCCATCTGAATTTTAAGATTTTTCCATATAAATAACTCAACAAAATTTATTTCAATAAAATTGTTATTTTAGTATGTAACTATGATGTAAACAAAAAATTGTATAAAAAGAAAATTCATTTAAACATTTTTTGGTTCTATAAAAACCAATAAAAACCTAATGCGTGCAAACGGTTGTCTCAGACTGTTTAACACAATCTTATGAGACACAGAAATACGATTTATTTAATCATTGTCGATATGTTTACAAATAAAATAAGGACACATTTTTTAGTTCTCACAAAATAAAGTTTATAATGCACATAGCATATTTTGTCAACACAACAATGCTGCAAAACTTTACCTTTTCAAAGAGGTCATTTGTATCAAATTTCCCTTGTCTGTTGTTATTTGACAAAAGGGAATGAATTTGAAATACAATATGATTGTTGTCAAGACGTTTTCTCAAGATTTATCTTTATCTTTAGTTTTCATTCTGTTTTCTTTAAACTATGATGACATTTGCCATAAAGAAATAAAGTTTTGGAGATTTTACGTTTTTTTTTTCAGATTCAGACATAAATATTTTACCATTTCTATAGTATTTCTGGTGTGTGCTTACTTGTATCATGTTCAAGGGGTTTGTTGTGTGTTTTATTTTTTTTTTATGATAGAATTGCAGTTTTTTTCCCAGTGTCACATTAAATTTGCATATGGTATTTTTCTGTTTGTTATTTTTTTTTTTTATAAATTTTCAATAGAAATATTTAAAAAAAATTATTTAAATGAATAAAGATTTGTTTGGCAATATTAACAGATTGCTTAAAATATTTCAAATTATTAGATTTCTTAAGCATATTCCCAGCAAAATAAGAGCTGAGGAAGAAGTAGTAAAAACACTACATCTAGTGAGTCGGATGTGGTGCAAATTTAGGTGAATCATTAATGATTTTAACATTGTCGTGTCATTGGGCGGATGGAGTGAATATATAACTTCTTTAATAGCATTTTAAACAGTGCATGTATGCTATTTTTCAATAGTTCATGGAAGGTCTTTTTCAAATATATATTAACATTTTAATTTAATAAAAATGTGCAGCATACTTTAGGGATGTATCTTTAAATATTAAAAAAAAAAATCTTTTGGTGCCAGCGAGTATTGAACACACGAATCTGAGTTACGATCTGCTTATTAAAGTAGACCGCGCTACCATTTGCACCAAAGTTACTTATGCAGTACAACAAACTTAAAACGAACTTAAGTTGAAGATATTGATATATTTTTATGAAAACAAGAAAAATATGCTACACAAATAAATAATAAAAAAGATAAAATAATGATCACTGAGATATAAATTATTTTTAAAATATTTTTAAGTTTTGATGAGGTTAAAAAAAATATTAAGAAATAATAAAAATGCTCATTTAACAATTTTGAATTCATTGCAAATTTTAAAATATTTTTTTAATAATTAATTTGACGAGAAGTGTCTTTAATAAGATAATGACAATGAGAAAAAAAATATTGGAGAAGTAACTACAAGTTAACTACAGACCGGAAAAAGTGGCCTGCAATGAAACGATTGTGCCTTGGAACGTAAGATCTTTTAATGTTTCCCGTATTTTTTTTCTAAAGATTTGAAGAAAGGGGTCGGTAAAAACTCTATAGGTAAATTAAAGTGATATATTAAAATTAAGTAAAAGCTTTTAATTAATTAATTTACTAATTAATTATTATTATTAATAAACTAGCTTTCAAAATTTGGCTTCGATATTTTTGGGTTTTGCTAATTTTTTGCGATCCGAAACAATAGAATTTAAAAATCAAATGGATTTTTAAAGCCAATATCAAATTTATGAACCTAGTTTTTTTGAATATTGCACACGTTTCAAGGCACACCTGAAAAGTACATCTTGAAACAAATATGAAAAATTCGATAAACTAATTTTTAGCAGTGAAATACATGTTTGCATTTTCTTATCAACATAACAATAAAAAATATTAAACCTTAGGTTTTTTTATATTTTAAATAAGTTTTACAAAAGGTTCCATCGCAAAGACAAAAAATAGATTTTTATCAAATAATTATTTGTCCACTCTGGATAACAATTTTCTAATTTAATTTAATTTCATTCTTTATGATTAAAGTCAAGATGTTAATTATTTTGTAGTTTTTAAATTACTTAATTCTCTTGAAATACTCAGAAAAACCAAATTAAATAAAAAATACTAAAAAAAATTTATTAGAATTAAAAAAAAAAGTATCTCCCCGGCCCGGAATTGAACTCGCAACCTTCTGATTGCAAATCCAACCACTTACCACCTCAACCTCCATATAAAAAAAAATATGTATGAACTTATAAAAAAGTACTTCTTATGATGTTATTAATTTGGATACCAATTAATTTATATGGTGATGCAAATGCTATTGAAAATAACTTTAATTTACCATTTTTGGCAGTTGTTAACAATAACTTCTATTAAAGTGAAAAATGTGCGTATGCTAATGCTTTGGAAGTCAAGTTAAAGAGGCTCTTAAAGCACTACTTCCACTTTATTTTGCTGGGTTATTTTAAAGTTTTTATATTATTTCATTAGAATTTGTGCTCTTAGCGTAATTGTAAGTAAAATTTAAGCATTACACAGTGATACAAAAAAGAATCAAGTTGCAATACCTGAGAAGTAATACTAGTTTTCTGATAAATGTTGTCGAGTACAACAAGAATTTGTTTTTGAAATTTGCCAAACAGCTCCAACATCTTAAGTTACGGGTAAAAATCCGGGTTTTCATATCTTTATGCACTTATAAGCCTGTAACTTAGTTGAATATCATCCGATTTTAAGTTTCACAGCAGTTGTAGAAAGAAGAGAGTGAAACCTTTCTAATTGTGCATATTAAATTAAAGTTACCTTGAGAAGTCTCTATGAATTGCCTCAGCAAACATATTCTTTTTGTCAATGTTTTCACTATTTTTCAAATTTGGAGACGTTTTTACAAATTATTTTGTACAGTAGTCGTACTATATATGAAATTATTAAAAAAGTTAATTTATTTATGAGTATAACGTAATTTCATTTTTAAAAATCGGTTTAAAATCTACGGAGTTATAAATTTTTTTTTATATAAATAGAACATTTTTGGTCTTCAAAGTTTAGTAACGTCATGATGCTTGTTAGGAAAATACCTAACCACGTGCTTGATAACATAGAAGACAAGAATGGAGCAAAATTGATTATTATTAGGTTTTTTGTTAAAGTTCTGCCTATTATGGAGGCTCTAGCATTTCTAAAACTTCGGGTTCTGATGAGATCTTTAGCCAGATCGAAATACTAGTATCAACCTAGCTAATATGTTTAATTTGCTTTATTTTTGTAAATATACGGAGGTTGAAAGCTCATTATAAATTGAAAATAACATAAAAATAATCTCAATGTATATAAAAACAAAAAACTAATATAACTGTATTAAACTTTTTATTAACACAAAATAATTGGTTATTCCACTCAAAAATGTTTGCTTGAATTGACCAACAGTATCCTGAAATCATTCTTCTGTAATTTTTTCCACAAAACATTTTTCTATTGTAAAAATTTCTTGGTGAATCATCGTTGAACTGGCCCACGTTGTCTGGGAAGAAGTCTAAATGTGAATGCAGGAAATGAATTGTTATTGACATGTTGCAGCCCATTTCGCCATACGCACTTAAAAACTCTTAACAACCGCTACATAGTCGTCGCTTCTGTGATCAAGGTTGCTATTTTCCGGTTAGATCTAGCTATATTTTTTCCATCTAGCTATCAAAAAAATAGCTGGATATAGCTATTTTTAGCTATTTTTTTCTTACTAGCTAGTTTCAGTCACTTATTTTATTAATTATTTTCAAGACTTCAAGTTTTTTTAATTAGTGTGTTTAAGGTGTTCAATGGAGCTATTTGGCAACTTTACTTTGTGTTTATTTCATCAAGTACATACAAATATACATTAATACCAGGCCAAAAGACACTTGCCATTTTGTTCAGGTGTTCTTTGAAAATTTTAAATATAGTGAATTTTCATTGTTGATCTATAAATTGTGTGTGAAATGTTAGTTAGTTCGGTTAAAGATCATGAATATTTTTTGCATATTAACAGAAAAATTATAATTTTATTTGTGATAGTTTACTCTAATTAACAGAAAAAAGTTATTTGACACCTGCATGAATGGAGTTAACTTTCTAGCCCGCAACGGCCTTCATCAACATTCTTCGTGCCTTAAATTGTTAACTGGCAAACATCATCTGTTTAACTCAACTAGTTAAGTTAAAAACGTAACGTGACTTAGTTTGTTGAGTATGACGAAATTTACTGCTAACTTATTTTTCTATAAATCTGTGTTTAGTTCTGTTAATTATTACCACAGTTGACAGTTCAACTAATTAAGTTGAAAATTTGACTGGCAGTTATTTTCAAATTTCATCATATTTTATCCTTTACATTGTAAGTGAAAGCATATCAAACATTGCAGATTTTCTTCGCTTTTCAACATATGTCGAGCATATATATTAAGCAAATTTTTTGCACTGTACCTTGTGAGTGGTTAATAGTGATTTTTCATTGTTGATCCATAAATTGTGTGTGAAATGTTGGTAAGATCATGAATATTTTTTCCATATTAACAGAAAAATTATAATAATATTTAATAAATATTTAAGATTAAAAGAACAATGCAAATTTTAATTATTTCACTAATGTTGTCACCTTTTTATAATGAAGACCGTATTACTTTCCAGTTTTTTTTTTTTTTTTGCAAAATTATAAGACAAGGAAAAAAGGAAAAAATGAGTGTTATTAGAATAATCTCAACACATATTTTCAATTATGACTTGTTTATTTTTAAAAACAAACTTTTTATTTTATTGACGATGAATACAAAATAAGTTTTATATACCGTCTCTTCTTTTTTGGTCTGCTCCAAGCAATTTATATTCTTAAAACATTAAACAAAATCCGAATCACTCACTTTTTGTTAAAATTCGATTTGTAAGCGAAATAATTTGTCGATTGGCTTATTATTTTGCCCACATAATCTGACAAACCCTAATTAAAAAAAAATCGTAAAAAATACTTTTTTTATATATCCCATTACACGACTTGAAAAAGCTAAGTGTACAATAGAATTCCTAAACACCATTAAAAGATCCTTCAAGACTTCTGAAATCACAGCTATATGATTGTGATTTTCTTTGCTGATGAAGCCTCTATCTGAGCGCTCTTTTAGGACTCATAAAATACTTCTAAATATGAGCATTATAAAATTGTTCAGAATTTTGGAGCAAGTTATGAACAATTTTTTTAATCATATGTGAGTGTTGAAATAATTTTCAAAAATGTTCAATTAAGCTCACAAATAATAGTCAATTATGATTTATTTATGCCTCAGAAGTTTGAGCGCTTTAAAGATTATCACATTTTAGAGTCAAATTATACGAGTAAAGCTCTCATTGCTAATTTTTGTTGTAATAAGGTTGTAGCAATCTTGTTTATTATAGTTAGTATGGCAAACTAACAATATACGCTTCCATCGAAGTATTTTATATTAACCCATTAGCGCCCACTGTCAACATATCGGAACACCTCGATGTTCACATCATTTGAAAGCAAATGAAAAATCTAAATTTTGGGAAAAATATTTGGAATAGGAAAAATTTTTGTATCTAAAATTTTTAATAATAGTGATATGATATGTATTGTTAATATTTATTATTTATTTAGGCACTAATAAAAATCTCTTAAATCAAATTTTACAAAACCGAATTTCGAAACAATTTACGAAATTCTCGAACAATTTATGACAACATCTTTCAACTTTTCTTAAATTTATTTCGCTTTATCTTGTTTGACACCTTTGGCTATCGTATAAATATATCTTCACTAAATTTTTGTCAGTAGATTTCATTTGGGACTTTATGAGCTAACTAGGATGTCCCCAGTAAAATCAAATTTAAGACAAATTTTAATTTAAAGAATGCAAAGTTTTGTATAAATGACAAATCTAGCTTTAAAGTAAAAAAGTTTCTCGAACGTAGTTGTAGCAATTTTATATTTTGTGCCCATTTGTGTGTTTATAAAATAGTACCTGCATCCTGCTAGCAGCTTCACTAGACAATTTTTGAACGGGATTGTTGTTAATAAATTCATATATTGTATACAGAGAACACAGTTTTGTAGTTGCAACTGAATTTTTTGCCAACCGAATTTTTGTGGTTTCACGTAGTATTAAATTTTAATACTATTGTAGCAACCGACATTTATTTACAAATTTCGAATTTTTATTCTAACAATTGAATATTTTATGTTAATGGACTATAATAGTCTAGAAATAGATTCACATGCATTTAACAAAATTTATTTTATTAATAAAAAAATGTTATACCTCGAAGTGGGCTCGAACCGTCGATCTTCCGTTTGTTAGGCAAGTACTTTGCCTCTAGCCCAAACCCAATTTAAATGTTTATTTTAAATTTCAACCTTGAATACTTTTTAGTTCAAATTTTAAATATTTGTCTATAAATAGATTTGTATGTACAACAGAAATTGCTAATCTCAATATTTATTAGTGTTACCAAAACTATAAAAAAAAATTATATTATTTTAAAATTATTTTATTAATAAAAATTTCTTATCCCGCGAACTAGCATCGAACTGGTGACGTCGTGCTTATTTCTAGCCTAAACTCAATTTGAATTTGTATTTTCCAATTTCAACATTCAATGTTTTTCTGTTTCAAATTTAAATATGTACGTATGTTTTAGAAATGTTGAGGTTAAGTAGAAGCTTAAACGCTTTTCTCTAAAAATTATAAACACTATTAATTTTTAAATCAGACTAGACTAGTTTTTGCCTTTTTATGGACAGGCTCATCAGTGATATTCCACTCAAATTGTATTTTTATTTGTGTCTTATAACTCAGATTGGGTCTATATGATAAATTTTCCAACAACCTGCGGCTGTAAGAATCAAACCTGCGCTCATCTTACATTATGTTTAAAAATAGATTTATATGTACAACAGAAATGAATATATTATTTAAAATTATTTTATTAAAAAAAATTATTCTGGAGTCGAACCGGTGAACTTCTGCTTGACAGGCAATTACTTTACCTCTAGCTCACACCCAATTTGAATTTGTGTTTCCAAATTTCTACCTTAAAAACTTTTTGCTTCAAGTTCAGATGTATCTAAAAATAAATATGTATGTACAACAAACATTGAGTTGCTAATCTTAATATTTTCTTAGATTTACCATTTATTAGAGTTACCAAAACTATTGAAAAATTTATATTATTTTAAAATTGGTCACGAAAACTAATATTTTAGATTGAGTGATTGTTTTTTTTTTTGCAGTCAAAATCAATATTCGATTTTAAATGCTAATATTTTATTCAAGGGATAAAATCCCCGAAAAGTGTTTGGGTGTTGGTATTAAAGTTAATGTCGAAGATAATATTTTTTCAATAGGATAGGAAAACCAATGTTTTGAATGATGTGACTGTGTTTTGGTTAATTTTATATATTTTCTGCTTACAATATAGTTTAATTATTCTGATGATGAATTTTAACTATTATTGAATAATGATTAAATGTTGTTGGTTACAATGGAATTCCAAACAATTTATTCTCTGTGTGTACGGTTCCTTTACAAAATACTTTATAAAAACGTCTCTAAATTTGAATAATGGCGAAAAAAATTAAAAAAGCTGTGTTTGCAGGAGAGATTAACACAGATTTCTCGAGGTTGCTTAAATAACGTATAACCAATCGAAAGGTCTAATTTTCTTCCTTGGAAATCCGCTGAGAAACTTAAAATCGGATAATATTCAACTAATTAACAGGCTTGTAAGTACATAAAGGTACCAAAATCCGGGTGTTCACCTGTCACTCAAGATTTTGTAGGTGTTTGGCAAATTTAAGAAACAGATTCTAGTTGGTTTTGGCAGCATTTACCAGAAAAATAGTATCACTTAGCAAGTATTTTTTTTCTGTCGCACTGTGTTATTTCAGCATTTTATTGTACTTTCACTTCCTTTAGTTAAATATGTTGTTAATTAGAAGTTTTTTAAGTATAAATTCTTTCGTGTTTTTATCAATGCGGAAAGAAACTTTAAATTAAAAAGTTTTTTCTTATAACTTTTTTATGTTCTTTCTTTTTTTACATAATCTCATTCTCCAAATTAGGTCCGGTATATAAACAAATTTATTTTTTTTGTATATTTTTATTTTGCTTTATTTTTTTGTGATGTATAGAAGATTTGACACTATACAAAAATTAATGGACTAAAAACAGCAACCGTTACAAAAACATTCCATAGGAAAAAATTTGAAAGAAAATATTGTAATGCACAGTGGGTTAAAAATAACTATTTAGTAAAATATGAAACTCAACGATATATATTTATCAATTCAGCGGTATTTATCGCCCTGCATCGATTTACGCATATATTAATTAGAGTTATTTTTAGCATTAGACTTCCAAAATTCTAATTTTGTGTAATTTTTCCTTCAAAGCAAACATAATTTACATAAAATGTGACTGTACAGCAAAACATATTTTCCTATTTTTAAAATGTATAATTTAGTCATTAGTGGTCGGAAAAATCTCTTGTTTTAAAAACTTTTCACCGGCGTAGCAAGACCATATACCTGGGTGGGGCTATAGCAGATATGGGCGGCGTCAATTATTTTTACACAACATGTGAACTTTTTCAATATCATTAATAATATCAGACCTACGGTCACACTTGTAAGTTTAAACGATTTATTAGAAAATTTGTCAAAATTTTAATACCATACATGGTGATTGGTAACAGCATCAGCATTACAAGACAATTACTCAATTATACCAATTACAGGTAATTAGAATTAAAAAAGTAATTGGCCTGTAATTAAATGCACAAATTTAGGTATTGCATCCCATGTCTGGTATTGAAAAAATTAAAAATTTTCTAAAGAGGCGTTTAAGCCAGCAAGTGTGAGCGTAGGTTTGATATTATTAATTACATTACAAATTTTACAAGTGAATAATTGTGAAATGTAGTTGACGCCGCCCATGTCTGGGCTATAGACATTGTAAATAAAATTAGCTTTTCGAAAAAAAAATTTTTATTATTCTTTTTTTTTATCAAAAGTAAACAAGATTTGCTTATATTACTTTATATAGTTATTTATAATGATATACTTATAGTATGCATTAAAACATAACAAAACGTGAAAAAAGTTCATTCAATTTAACTCGGAGAACGGATTAATAACATTTAATCAAACAAAGTCCAATGGTATCAATTTGTATTTATTTTAAATATAGTCCTGTGCAATTTAATCGGGATTTTGGTATTATCTGATTGATCATTTTTATGCACTTTAATATTTGTAAATACATTCAGATATGATCATATCGCTCATTTACTGCAATCTTTGTGAAAGAGTGTCTGCGGAGGAGGACACGTGGGCCACGATCTACATTCTATCTGACAGACAGGCGGCACTTGGTGCCTTGAGGGCTCAAGATGTGTCGTCGGGTCTGGTTAAGGAATCTATCGACTCTCTAAATCGGCTCGGACTTAACAACTCCTTGACACTGGGCTGGGTTCCAGGCCATGAGGGGCTTGAGGGCAACGAACGGGCTGACAGTTTGGCCAACTGCGGAGCTCGTCGACAATTCATTGGCCCTGAACCCTTCTGTGGCGTACCCAATGGGTATGTCAGAGAGAGGCTCAGAAGATGGAGGGAGTCGGATTTTGGGGCCTATTGGGCCAGATCGCCTGGGCAGCGACAGGCGAGGCTGTTTATATCTCCCTCTGGGGAGAGGTCACGGAAACTCTTGTCTATGACGAGGGGCGAACTAAGGACCGTGACGGGTTAACTCACGGGACACTGTGGCCTTAGGTATCGATTGTACAAGATGGGACGATCCTCTACTGATACGTGCAGGTTTTGTGAATTGGAACCCGAGACCTCAGAGCATGTTCTCTGCAAATGTCCGAGGATCTCCGACAGGAGGGTGCGTTAGTTTGGTGGTCGAATAGTGACGCCATCGGACGTTTGGAATTGTTTACCTGGTAGGATAGTTGGCTTCGTAGGGAGCCTTAACATATAGGGTGTAGTCGTTGGCCGCACAAAATACCAACTTCTGGTCGCTGTGCATAGTGCCACTCTAGTCTAATTTAATCTACTGCAAGAACTTCGCACTATAACTTCGTCACTATTTCATTTAAATTTATAATATCCAATATTTCAAGTCTACAAAGCGTCAATGTAAGATGAAAGCAAGATTATTCAATTTAAGATCATTTGTTTTTTTTTTGTTAAACTAAAAACCGCGTAATGTTATTTATTAATTAAAAATGTCTTCATCCGCTAATTTACTTACAGGGCCTTACATGATTTATTTCGCGTCACCGAAAATCCTCAGAGAACCAATGTAGAAGGGGTAGAAGATTTTCCCAAATTATAGTTTTTAATGAAAAATATCAATTATGTTGTAATTTTTTAGCAACGACACAATAAAACCAGTATAACGTGAGCATTCACGTCGAAACTTTTCGCTTGTTGGTTGTTTTAATATCTTAAGCAACAGCACGAAAAAATTGAAATTCTATTTTAGCGCACAGGCCACATTAGCGCACATTCCCTTAAAACATTTTTTAATTGCGGTAAAAAAAAAATAAAATATTTTTTGTTGTTCTGAAACCTGTTGAAAATTTGCATAATATATTCAATAATAGTTATAGTAATGCATAAAACATTTAAAAACCCAAAATTTTGAAAACCTTGGAAAATCCGATTTGGCATGTGTTTACTAAAAATTGCACTTTATTTAAATTTATTTTCATCGGGATAAACATTAATTGCATTTATAGTAATTAAATGTGCTAAAATCCCAAAACTTATTTAACAAATTGTGAAAAGCAATCTGATGTAGGCGTGTCCCTATCCGGATTTCATTCCTGCCTAAGGAAATCTTCAGGGGACTTTGTTATTAGAATTTCTAGAGATATTTGTTATGTTAAATCACAAACTCATTGAGAATTTCTTGTCCTCGTCTAGGAGCGAGATTCAAAATTTAAAATATCAAAGAAAAACCAAAACAACAACAAAAAATTGTCACAATTGGCTTTGTCATCTTCCAAATACTACTCTGTTTTTTTGACAGATCTAGCAATGTAGTGACGTTTATTCAAGTAAATCAACAATAGAAAATCATATGTTTTCTATTAGTGTCAGTTACATTTAAATTTGCACAAGCACCTGCATATTTGTTATTTAAATTTATTTTCATCGGGATAAACATTAATTGCATTTATAGTAATTAAATGTGCTAAAATCCCAAAACTTATTTAACAAATTGTGAAAAGCAATCTGATGTAGGCGTGTCCCTATCCGGATTTCATTCCTGCCTAAGGAAATCTTCAGGGGACTTTGTTATTAGAATTTCTAGAGATATTTGTTATGTTAAAGCACAAACTCAATGAGAATTTCTTGTCCTCGTCTAGGAGCGAGATTCAAAATTTAAAATATCAAAGAAAAATCAAAACAACATCAAAAAATTTATGTTGCTTTTTATGGCAGGAACACAATAAAGCCATGAAAAACGTGTATATTTAGGTGAAACTTTTTAAAAATAGAGATAGCGGAGATTAAACTTGATGACAATTGACAGTTTTGTTTGTGGCAAGCAACAACATTACAAAAAACCGAAAGGTCTACTTAAGCAAACAGGCCACATTAGCTAACACTCCCTTACACTTTTTTGGACAAATCTTTATTTTTAATTTGAAAATTTTGACTTTTTGAATTAACTGATTATTTTTTTTTTTAATTGCCCATTGTAAACAGTGAAAAAATATCTACTAATGCAAACAGGATAATAAAAGAAATTACTAAACGCTTTATTGCAAGATCCATAACAACAACAAAATTAAAACAGACAAACAAAAAATACGGGTTTCTAAATTATATAAAAGGAAACCGTATTCATTTTCTAAAGTCTAAAAAAAAAAAATTTCTAAGAAAGTATAAAAATGGTCTGATAAATAAGAGAATGAAAGGCAAGACAACAGAAATGGAAAAAAAAATTAAAAAAAGAACACAGTGTATACAAATCTGTTCAAATAACTGTGCATAATTCATAATTTAATTAAAAACTTAACCAACTGTATGAATAAATGACAACATAACAGCAACAACAAAAACAACAACAACAATTGTAATAAAAGCATAAGCTTTTTGCTTAACTTGTGTCTATGTATAAGTGGTGTGGGTGGATGGCTGTTGGGTAAGTGTCGCAAAAGCTCAAAGCAGAAGATGAACCAGGAGATGAAATTGAAGATGAAGAAACTGTATTTAATGCATACAATTCAGTAGATAAGAAACATTAAGATGTTGTCTTACTAACAAAACTACTTTTTTTTGTAAATTAAACTGAACAAAATATGGCAACAAACAAAATAAAATATATCATTCGTTCCATGAAAGAAATTTGAAAAATCTTAATTTTTCGAATTCATGACCTCCGATTTTTTTTTATGTTGGAAACAGAGAGACTATATGATGCCAAATAGACATTTATGTTATGTTAGATTTTTAAAATTGTAAAAACTCTGGAAAAAATGGAAAAAAAATGCAAAAAGTATTGAAATTTTAAGAACCATAAATCCTTAAGTAGCTTGAAGTTTTCAAAGATTTAAAAAGTTTCTGAAAGCCATTTTTATCTATTGTCAAATAGCAGTTTCGCCTATTGTCAGCACTATTTAACCTAAATGCAAATGCAGGTTTTTAGTCCATTTTATACGTTTTCCCACTTAGATTTTCAAAAAAAAAAATGGGACATTTTTATTTTTGGCTATTAAATAAATGTTCGCTTTTAAATTAAAAAAAAAAAAGCCTGTTATATTTTTCCAAATAAAAAGTTAGCATTTTTGTATTTATATATATATTTTTTTTTTTACTGTAAATGTTTAACACAATTCGAATACGAAATTATATGAGAAAATTATAGCACTTTAAACTAGAAATGGGAACGTGAGTGAATATCGATTCACAAGCACTCAGGAGACAAAAAATTCAATCACACACAATCACACACGAAATTTTTTTCTACTCACGCTCACCTCATCTCACGGATGTAAATTAAACTTTCACTCACGCGTGTTCACGGTTGATTCACGTGAATCACGCAAATTCACATAATTTAAAACAAAAAATATTGAATAGAAACTTCGAAAATTTAAAGGAAATGTATGATGTTAAAATTCGAGTCACCCACCCTTACTCAGATTTCGGAAATTTGTCCATTGATGAAAAACAAAATAACAATTCTAATGTACAGAAAAAATTGTTTTCTTTTTATTTTTTTTTTTATTTTTCAGTAAGCTAACCATTTGATGTCAAATGTTTATTAATATAAATTTCTTGAATTGTTTCTGGTAAAGACAAATTAATAGAAAAATTAAAGCATAAAAGCTTCACTAACCATATTATGTAGGTAAAATCGACAGCAGTTGAAGTCAAAAACCAACGAAATTTCACTTAAAAAAAGGATGGCTAACATTTCATTAAATTCAACTAACATTGTCATTTGTTTTTACTGTTCAACAAAATTACTAACAATTGTAGTAAAAATAACCACACACGTTAGTAAAAAATAAACAAACATTTATTTTTTACTTTTTTTTAATAACAAAAAACAACTTTAAAAAATTAATGTAAAAACAGTCATTTGATGTGGTTTGTTTTTTAAATGAACTACAAGGTTAGTAAAAAATTAAATTTGTTCTACAAATTATTGACATTTACATTAAAAATAAAGAAATTGTAATACAACCCAAACAACTACAAATTTTTAAAGCAGAAGTTCCCTGAGTGTTTTAAACTATCTTTAAAAAATGCGGTAAATAAAAATTCTGAAACAAAAAAATTAAAATTAAGTGCTGTAATCGCTTAAATTTATCTGCATATAAAACAAGAAGTTTGAATCGCTCTGAAAATAATCGTAAAACTATTAAAACTTACAAATAAATTTAACAAAAATCTTAAAACCGTGCCGTGGATATGTGAAAAGTGACGAAAACTTGTTATTAACCCATTAATGCCCAGACTTGTTTATTTTTGTTTAATTTTGAGACAACATTTTTTTCAGAGCATGCGAAATTGTAACAACTCTGCTGGCAACTTAAGTTGACAATGGGCGTTAATTGGTTAACAACGTATCTTAACGTAATAAAAATGTAACAGCTTGCCTAATCCAGACGTTTGTGATTCTAATTATAATTGTGGTGATACTTCAAGTGGAAACTCGGACTCTGATACATGCAGTATCAATTCATATACTTTTGTAATTAAAACTAAATTAATTGAAGATTTAAATGTATGTTTAAAAGATATTTTTGGAATTTGTGAGCCTTCTAATAAAAATTATCACTATTTAAAGTTATTGGAAAAATTAAAAACAAAATTTGCAAATACTATCGACATTAATAAAAAAATTTTAATTTCAACTTTGTTTGAAGAATTGAAGCGCAAAGAAATGAACTGAATATATAAAACGTAAAATAAACAATAGACTGATTGGTAGTTTACACATTCAAAAGAAATCACATCAAACAAGGAAAGCAACATGGAGGAGAAAAACCAGGAAACAGAACTTAAAATACAAACTTAAATATAAAAAAGCCCAAGCAACAGACAATATGATAAACACAGCAAGAAACTTATGTGCTGAAAAAGGACTAACATCGTATCCTTCAAAAACTATTGAGAGAAAACGTCTTGATGATTCAGCAGTAAAACAAGTTAAAGACTTTTATGAAAACGACGACGTAAGCCGTGTAATGCCGGAAAAAATGGTTTCGTCAAAATATGAAAAAACGGTATTAAAATCAAAAGCTAAAACGGCTCGTTATGGGAAACCTAAAGGATATTTTTATGCTGTTCAAAAGGTTATATCCACACATCTCTATCGGGCTTAGTAAGTTTACAGAACTAGGTCAAAGGAGGGCATGTTAGCTGGAGCATCAGACACTCACACAATTTGTTTATGTGTTCCTCATCAAAATTTTAAATTGTTCAATGAAAATGAAAATTATTCAAGTTCGAGGCCATACTCTATATTTCTTTATTAGGATATTGTCCTAACAAATAATCTATAGAGTTTTTTGTTTTCAAATTTTGATAGATCTATTTCGTGAATTTTCTAGGTTCCCATCATCAGAACACGTTTTGAAAGCGGTAACAATCCCATGCCAAACATCAAACATTCATATAAACTAGTTTACTCACTACATGAGAACTAATATATGAGCTTTAAATTAAAGATTATAACCATTGATCAAAAAATAAATTGAAAACTTGTTTGTTATGTGCAAGGTCCACCTCTGGTTGATATTCAATACACGCTTTTTGTTTTTCTCTCCTTTTTATATTTTGCTTAGTTTCTAAACAACACAGGGGGAGTAAACTAGACGGTACTTTGTCTTTTATACAAGTTTGATATAATTTTTATTAATAATAAAAATTATGTTTTTTTTTTTTTTGAAAGGGTCAAATAATAAATTTGAAAACAGAAAACTCTATAGATTATTTGTTAGGACAATATCCTAATAAAGAAATATAGAGTATGGCCTCAAACTTGAATAATTTTCATTTTCATTGCACAATTAAAGGTCGAAAAAAACATAATTTTTATTTTTAATAAAAATTATGTCTAACTTATTTTAAATTGTTGTTAGATTGTATAAAAAATTATAAAATATAAAAAAAAAAATGTATTCGTATCGTCATTGTTTGAGTGAAATTATATGCAAAACCCTTACCAAAGACTGATATTTGAATAAATGCCAAAATTGTCCAGAAGTTTTAAATTTTCATGAAAATATTAAAGTAGTCGCTGAAGAAAAAAAACGTAATATCTTTTAAGTATAAGCAATGGATTACAACTGATCGTGCAAATTTAGACCAGCTAGAATCTCATAATAATGCCACAATCAATTTTTTTTTTTAATACACAAGAAAATTTAGAAAAATAGGGAGTGTATTCTTATTTGCGGTTTTTTTCAGAAAATAGCGGGTTCATATTTCAGAACAGCATTTAAGGTGTTCATTGGAATACTGACACTTCTACAGTTCATCCTTTTGTTTTATATATAAACAAAATGGTATGGTGAAGAATGTAAACTTCGTGGCAATATCTACACACTTATGATGCTGTCATTTTTATAGTTTTTCAAACAAAAATTTTGGATTAAGATCCATTATTCATTTATAACAAAAGTTATTTGATGGGGCTATTACACAATATAAAAATAAAAAAAAAATTTATAAACTTTAGCCATCACGAAAAAGATTTTACCATTAAGCCAGAATGGAACTTTTTCCCCACTTCGCATGCTAAAAGGACTTGCGATGGGATAGGCGGGAAGTTTATGCTAACAACATCCGGAAATAATTATTAAAATATCTCAACAACTCTGTAATTGGGCAGTAGGGAATGTTAAAAATTAGGAAAAGACCTTACCACGTGCTTGATTACTAAGAAGACAAGAATGGAGCAAAATTGATTATTAATAGGTTTTTTGTTAAAGTTCTGCCTATTATGGAGGCTCTAACTTTTCTAAAACTTCGGGTTCTGATGAGATCTTTAGCCAGATCGAAATACTAGTATCAACCTAGCTAATATGTTTGATTTGCTTTATTTTTGTAAATATACGGAGGTTGAATGCTCGTTATAAATTGAAAATAAAATTTTTTACTTTGATTCTGTCCTGTACGGTGAAACCGCTGGAAGATGCTAACAATGATTTTATTAAGTCTACCCATTTAAGGTCCACAAAAATACCACTAGTTTATTACACAAGATGATGGTACAATACTAGTAAAAGAAACTTCAAACTTAAATAAACAGTTAAAAACTAATAAACAGTTAACAAAAAATAATTATTTTATAATTAGGTCTAAAAACTAAAATCAACTTTATCTTAATATTCTAGTAAACATTATATATATACAAAAATAAACATAAATAAATAAATACAAAAATAAACATAAATAAACAAAATAAAAATATTTATTAAATTGGAACTTTTTTACACAAAAGTCTTTAGTTTTTTGTTCAGAAAAATCATTAAAATAATAGTTTTTTTTTCAAATATATCAATATTTAGACCCATAGTCCTCATATTATTAACTAATATGTGATGAGGTTTTTTTTGGTTTGGCTCAAGGTCATAAATTAAAAATAAAATTCAAATTTTTAAAGTTTTATTTTTAAATATTTATTATCTTTTCGATATTTCGAACAGCTTCGCTATTCATCTTCAGGAAAAACTAAAAACAATAATACAATTAAATAATTTAAAATCTTTAATTTAATAATTTAACAAAAATGTAAAATTAATGATTACATACATTTAAATATCTTTTAATAAAGCGTGGAGTTGAAAGCGTCCTTACTTGTTTGTTATCTTATTACAACTAGTTTTATTTTTAAGCAGTCGATATTTGTTTACCGTATGTCTGTATACACTTGAACAATGGTCAGTGTCTGTTTTATAGTTGAGTCTCTTGTGTGTAGGTGTGTTAATTATGTGTAGCATTTCAAGAGTGTATCTCTTTGTGTAATTGTTCTCTTGTTGTAAAATGCTCACATCTGTAAAATTAGGGGTATAACGAGTTAAAGTGCTATGAGCCGCGATCGCTGTTTTTTTGCTCAAGTGGTCTATGTATTGCCTTATGATCTGATTTATGGCTTGAAAGTCGTGTTTTTAATTTTGTTTTTGTGGTGCCAACATATACTTTGTTGCATATGTTGGACCCGTCTCCTTTACAGTTTATTTTATATATCACATTTGATTTTTCTTCGTTTTCAAGTTTTGTTTTTGTTTTACTGAACAATTTATTGACTGTGTTGCGTGTTTTCAGTGCTATATCGTATTGATTTTTATCATAAATGTCTGAGTTTATTATTCTCTCTGACAAACCTGGAATGTACGTTACTGATTTGTAGATCTTTGGTGGTTCATTTTCATTTTTATGTATTTTCTTTATTTTTGTGTATTTAATTAGATCTGCAATAGTTTTCATCAGAAAACTGTTCTTTTTTAAAAAATTTAAAAAAAATCTAGATTTCTATTTATAGAAAAATTGAATTGACATTTAAAAAAAAAATCATTAAAAATAGAAAATCATCTTGTCCCATTAAAGAGAAAATATTGCTCATTTACTGTAATAACGTCATAAGTGTGGGCGCTGTGATGTAATGGTTGGCGCGTTGGACTGTTACACAGATGGTCCCGGGTTCGATTCCCGGTGACGGGGGGAAAAAAATAACGTCATAACTCAAAAATTTTAATTTTGTGAAAATGAGTTTAAAATTTTCAATTTACTCCCACCTTGAAGAAAAAAATAACGACATAATTTATCTCAAGAGGTGAGTATACAAGATATCAATACGAGTTTTTTTACACAATATGATACGTGATATAACGAATAATGTTTTCTGAGTTGTGACGTTCTTGCAGTAAATGACCGATATATTTAATAAATAAAATTCCTAATTTGACATAAATGTATTTCTTTTGAAAATCGAAGTAAGAAAAAAACTGCAAAATGTACTAAAAAATTGCATTTGCATAAAAAATTTATTTTTTTAAATAGTCGTAACTTTTAACCACAAATCATAAAACAGACAAAAACAGCTTTCAGAAAGTTTTTAAATCATTGAAAAAATAGGGCCACTTGCGGATCTGTGGGTCTTCGAAGTCCACTACTTTTTACATTTTTTTTAATTTTTTGTAAAATCAAAAATGCAAATATAATCGCTAGCTTTTACAAAACGCAAATGTCTATATGGCTCCATAGAACCTCTCTGTACACAATTTGAAGAAAATCGAAAGACCCTCGGTCAGATTTGTGGCGTTTTCTCAAGGAATGAATGATATATAATAACGAAAATTTTTAAAAAATTCTTAAACTAACACTACTTTTATACTATAAAAGGAAATATGCAGCAAAAAAAAAAAAAATAAATAATTTTAACAAAGGAGTATACAAAAGCATTCCGAAAAAGAAAACATGTGCCATGTTGAGTGTTGTTTTCATTTAGAACGAAATCAAAACAACCATTTATAAACGAATCGAGTTGCCTCAAGCTACATTTGCTATGAACAACTTAACATACCTAAAACAAAACTATAGATCTTATCAAATTATTGCTGATATAATGTTATTTGCAAAACAAAAACGGAAGTAAATGTAGAAAACATGAACACCGCCAGAAGCTCTAACCAAAATTATACCGAAAAATTTTAAAACAATTTTCTGCGTAAATAACAAGCGCACAATATCATTCTAACATTGAGGCTTTTCAATATACTGATATACGTGTGCTTATACCGACAATAAACAATACATACACATACATAGCAACACACCGGATGTAGATAATGAATCAATACACTCATAAAAAAGCCCATACAATTAGTAGAAAATTCAACTACGACAACAGAAAATAGTACCTGAATTTGCGCCAGTAGAGCTTTCAATGAGGTTGAGAATCACAGTCTGCTAAATTCAGGTGACCTAAATTTTTGAAGAATTAAATTTTTATTGACAGTTGTAGTTAAATTTACTAAGAATTTATTTAATTTAACAGAATTTTTAAGCTGAATCAGCAGAAAATTTCTGCTATAGCGGTCTTTCCGGATCTGAACAGAGGCAGGTTCATATTTATTATCGGGAATATAAGTAGTTAATAAAGAGTAATTAATACGTTTTGCTCTATCTAGCTTAGTTTCCGAGATATAGCCTATTTAACAGTTTAAAGTGTTTTTACAAAATGTTTTATTATTTCTCATAGTTTTTGAATTGAAAAAAATTATTTGGGGGAGGAAATGTTCAATGTTCCTTTTCCCTGGATCCGCACCTTTTATTTTATGATTTTAAAATAAAAACAAAATATGAGAAAATATCGCCATCTACAAGTTAGACTGTTAGCGGAGACACACAAAAAAATAAAGGCTAAACCACAATTATTGTTTAAATTAACTGACAAAATAGTAAACTTGAGAATCACTAACTTTTGGGTCAAAAATTAACTCAAATACGTATGAAATTTTTAAGGTAAAATGAGATAACTAATCATTTTAGTAAAAAAACTGATTTAAACGATAACAACAGAAAAAATTAGCTCAAACGAATTGGAACCCGTTTAACAGACATTTGAAAAAATTTTTTATGAGTGTCGCATAAGCATATAGAAATTTTCATTTTTGTATTTGTATACAACTGAACTTGTCAGTGTGTGTGTTAGTATGTCTATCATTTGGAGAAACAATGGAATTCGGGTTATACTTATGGTGTTTATGGCATATTTACGTGTACATATACACCCTCCACTCAGAGACAAACGAATACATTGCTCGAATGTGGGTATATAATCCATTTTGGGAACTTTACAGGAGAAGATAAAAGTGAGGACAGCTCTTTTAAAGTCACATTTTCTTGTTTTCTTGTTTTTGATCACAGTTTGATAATGCAGTCTAATTGTATCAGTGCAGAACGTTTCATTTAACCCTGATGTTAGGTTTAGGTGTGGTATAATTATTGGCTCATTTCATTTGTAAGTTTTCAACGGTGATATATACTGACTTAATTGTCAGTTAACGTGATAATTTTATAAAACAATGTTATGTGCAAAAATTAAATTTCCTAACTGAAAAGAGGACCGAGAAAAATAAAGAATTTCGAATCATATGTTAAGGGACCATTTGGTCCATAGTACACTTTCTTTGAATTTCTCTTCATTTATTTTCAAAAAATAAGTATTTATTAGACTTTTTGTTAACACTTGTCATTGCAGGATGAGAAAAATGTTTTTCAGCTAGTTTTGCGAACAAATTTAATGCAAATGGAGCATTTTATATCAGACTTAGACTTGCAGCAACTACATATTCCACGCTTTCGAGTGGCTGAATTAGAAGTACTTTTTTTAAGCAGGCCTCTGGAACTGTGCATGGTGTTCGTATTTCAATCAATTACTGTGCCGAAAACTCTTATTGAGGCAATTTATTCCGTTTCATCATATGCGCCTTAGCCAAAGAAAGTGCTAGTTGCTGCAAAAAATCTGGTCTCCTGCGATGCCGATTAGCTGGGTCCCATAATACATCGATTTCAGAATATAGTATGTACGTATTTGAAGCGGACGCATAACGTGTGTTTGAAAATACAACGCTTCGCCATCTATTTGTTTTGCGTTTTGAAGTATAGGAGCCAATCATTATCTATGCCACCTAAAAAAGAAGCAGCATATTACTCGTGGCATAGCTTTTATTGAATTGGAATAAGAAACAATAAACTGTCAAAAAGAGAGAAAGCATAGCTTTTGTTGAATTGGAATAAGAAACAATAAACTGTCAAAAAGAGAGAAAGAACATCGCCAACTGAATGCAACAAGTTGCTTATCAGTGGTTACGTTTTCGTGAATGGTGACGTTTTCGTTTAAGAAAGTGTTGCCAACGGTCCCACTGTTCACGAATACAAGCCAATTTATCGCCACTACGCATTTGTCGTCGACTCGAAACATCATCAGGCGTAATTGATGGTAAATTTCTTTTCACTTCCTCCCTTTAGACTGTCCTACGGCACTTATGAGTGCTAATTAATATTAATTAACACTCATACGTGACGTAGGGCAATACCCATATAAAATTAACTACGATATTAAGTAGGTAAAGATGACAGCAATTGTAGTCAAAAACAAATGAAATCTCACTTGAAGAAAGGACATTTCAAAAAAATCCAACTAACATTTGTTATTTGTTTTTACTGTTCAAAAAATTTCTATCAATTGTAGTAAAAATGAACCGCATATGTTAGTAAAAAATAAGCAAACATTAATTTTTTAAATAACAAAAACTACTGTAAAAAATTAATGTAGAATCATAAAACAGTCATTTGATGTGGTTTGTTTTTTTAAATGCAGTACAAGGTTAGTAAAAAATTAAATTTGTTTTACAAATTGCTTACATTTTCTTTATAAATGTAGAGGTTAAGAAAAATAATAAACGTTTTTCTCTAAAAATTATAAACACTATTAATTTTTAAATCAGACTAGACTAGTTTCTTGTCTTATAATTGTCAGATTGTGGTTATAATTGTCAGATTATCTCTATATGATAAATTTTTCAACAACCTGTGGATTGTAAGAATCAAACCTGCGCTCTTCTTACATTTCAAACGTAACAATACGAGGTCATTGCTCTTTAGCGATCACACCCAAGTATGGCCTCGAATGTAATGCTAATAAATAATGCTAAACTATTAACTTTTTCTGTTATTTTATATTATACTCAGAAGTGACAACACTAACAAACACAAATATTCTATTTTTAGATTTTCTGTTTATTTTTCTAATCTCCTCCGTCTCTATTTCACAACGTTATTTTCTCTAAAATAAAGAAACAACTACATATTTTTAAAGCAGAAGTTCAAAAGTTAGCCACCCAAGTTAAAAAGTGTATATATACTTAGATATAATTTTATGCAATTAAATGTTTCAATGTATAAATTTATATAGTCATATAAACATATATGTTAAAGCATAAATATGTGTATCCAATTGTATATAGTTTTGTGTTGTTTCAAAAATTTTCAAATGGTAGTATATACAGCATTATATTATATTATACACCCCGGTTTGCGTCGTTTCGAAGTGGTGTCGTTTAAAAGGTTGCTGTGACTTCGAAGTTCAGTTGTTTATGTTTCACTTTGTGTCGCATGGCTTCGAAGTTGAATTGCAATTCCTTCGATTTTCTTCCTTATGTATTGTACATGCAAGTGGTTGATCTTAAATTCAAATGTGTCTGATGTTGCATACAAATGTGTTAGAATTGTCGTAATATATATAATATATATTGTCATATTATATATAAATAATATATATAAAATATATAAAAAAACATTTCAATGTTTCAATTTAGGAAGTTTTGTAAACCGAAAAATTTCACTTTTAGAAAAATTCGCTGTGAAAAAGTATTTATGGCTAAAATGTCGTATTAATTAAAAAAGACGTTGTCGGGATTAGCGCTTTAATAATGATAATAATATAGTTAAATTGCCTGTTACAAATACTTACCTCTCACGCTTTCTTTACAAAAGTTGCTTAACCCTTATAAGCCCATTACTACTATATGATAATACAAAATCTGTTCAAAATGTTCTCATCTTGTTGTATCTTCTAGGCGTGCTAATATGGGTTAATATCAAAATCTAAAATTTCGGGTACAAAACGTTGTCAGATGTTGGCCAATTATATGGCATACATACCTAATTGATAAACCCGCGTTTTGCCAAAACACATATTTAGGCTGCTTAGTATATTACAAAGGTTATGTATTCTATTCATTTTTGGAAAAATACGTGCTTACCATGTAGTTCAGGATGCAATACAGACCAAAAATTAAAAAATTATTAAAAAAAAATTTTTTTGTAAATTATATGAATCGTGTTAGTAAAGTTGAAACCCAAAAATAATTTTTTTTTTTTGGACAGGTCCCATTATTTGTTGCAAAAAGTAAATGCTTGTTTTCTTAAAAATTTAAAAAAAAAAAATATATATATTTCATTGAATATTCTCAAAACTAGTCTTCGAAACTTAGATTTAATAAAATTTTAAACATTTTCAGAACGTCCAGCTATAGTCGAAACCCATATGTGCTTAAAAATAAAATAAAGCCTTAGGATATATTTTTTATTTTTTATTAATCAGTTGCTCCAAATTATTTTTAAACTATTTTTTACCGTTTAAAGATGTACAATATCTAACCCAGCGTGGCTATTTGAGTAAAAAAAGATGATAAAAAAAATTGCGAACTTAAGCAAATGCAGAAGTTATGAAAAATGTTCTGTGTACGAGAATAATGTCTAATTATGGTCCTAGTTCAGTAAAATTTATTTTGTTTTAAAAATGGAGTATATTTTGACAATATTAAATTCTGATATATATTTTGGTTGTGCTGACAAGGTTTCGAAGTCGGAAATCGCTTCATATTTATACTACTTACAAAAAAAATTAGTTTGTCTACGCAAAGATAATTAAATAACGGGAATTTGTTTGAATATTATCATATTCACATTCCAATGGTACATTTCCATTCGTTATTTTAGTTTTCTTGTAATAGAGTGATAAAGTACAACCATGCAGAAAACAGGGTCAATATCGAACCAGAGATACGAAAAAAGTAAGTTTCTAAATAGCACTTTAAAAGAGCAAACATTTTACTGAAACTATGTTTTTCCGATGCAAAATGACAACATTTTATGATACATAAAGTTTGTTAGTTTCTCTTAGTTAAAGAAATATTTAAGCATAAAATCGGCTATGGGTCGCATACTATCGCAGGATGGTGGTGAAGTTTAGATATGTTTATAAATATTTTCTAAAACTTTTAAATTATTTTGGCTACTCATTCGT
>CM037854.1:82298415-82366990 GCA_021234595.1 Delia radicum
GCATCAGATACTCGCACAATTTGTTTATGTGTTTCTCATCAAAATTTTAAATTGTTGTTAGATTGTATGAAAAATAATAAAATATTAAAAAAATATGTATTCGAATCTCGATTGTTTGAGTAAAATTATATGCAAACCCTTACCAAAGACTGATATTTGAATAAATGCCAAAATTGTCCAGAAGTTTAAATTTTAATGAAAATATTAAAGTAGTCGCTGAAGAAAAAACGTAATATCTTTTAAGTATTAGCAATGGATTACAACTGATCGTGCAAATTTAGACCAGCTAAAATCTCATAATAATGCATTTTTTTAAAAAAGTTTCGTGATCGTAAACCAAATTACTAAAAACACTCATACACTGCAGAGCAACAATCAAAATTTTTTTAAAAATACACAAGAAATTTAGAAAAATAGGGAGTGTATTCTTATTTGCGGTTTTTCAGAAAATTGCGGGGTTCATATTTCAGAACAGCATTTAAGGTGTTCATTGGAATAATGACAGTGCTACAGTTCATCCTTTTGTTTTATATATAAAACAAAATGGTATGGTGAAGAAAGTAAACTTCGTGGCAATATCTACACACTCATGATGCTGTCACTGTTATAGTTTTTCAAAAAAAATGTTGGAGCACATTAAGATCCATTATTAATTTATAACAAAAGTTATTTGATGGGGCTATAACACAATATAAAAATAAAAAAAAAACTTTATAAACTTTAGCCATCACGAAAAAGATTTTACCCTTAAGCCAGAATGGAACTTTTTCCCCACTTCGCATGCTAAAAGAACATGCGATGGGATAGGCTTGAAGATTCTGCTAAATCCGGAAATCATTATTAAAACACCTCAACAACTGTATAATTGTGCAGTAGAGAATATAAAAAATATTTCATTTTTTAATTTGATTCTGTCCTGTACGGTGAAACCGCTGGAAGATGCTAAAAACCATTTAATTAAGTCATACACATTTAAGGTCCACAAAAATACCATAAGTTTATTACACAAGATGATGGTGCAATACTAGTAAAAGAAACTTTAACTTAAATAAACAGTTAAAAACTAATAAACAGTTAACAAAAAATAATTATTTTATAATTAGGTCTAAAAACTAAAATCAACTTTATCTGAATATTCTAGTAAACATCATTTATTCGCAAAATAAAAATATTTATTAAATTGGAACTTTTTTACACAAAAGTCTTTAGTTTTTGTTCACAAAAATCATTAAATAATAGATATATTTTTTTTTAAATAGATCAATATTTAGACCCATAGTCCTCATATTATTAACTAATATTTTTAAGAAATTTAAAAAAAAAATCTAGATTTCTATTTATAGAAAAATTGAATTGACATTTAAAAAAAAAAATCATTAAAAATAGAAAATCATCTTGTCCCATGAAAGAGAAATATTGCTCATTTACTGTAATAACGTCATAAGTGTGGGTGCTGTCGTGCAATGGTTAGCGCGTTGGACTGTTACACAGATGGTCCCGGGTTCGATTCCCAGTGACGGGGGAAAAAAATAACGTCATAACTCAAAAATTTTAATTTTGTGAAAATGAGTTTAACATTTTCAATTTACTCCCACCTTGAAGAAAAAAATAACGACATAATTTTCTCAAGAGGTGAGTATACAAGATATCAATACGAGTTTTTTTACACAATATGATACGTGATATAACGAATAATTCTGCGTCGTTAACTCAAAAATCATGTTTTCTGAGTTGTGACGTTCTCGCAGTAAATAACCGATATATTTAATAAATAAATTCCTAATTTTACATAAATGTATTTCTTTTGAAAATGAAGTAAGAAAAAAACAGCAAAATGCACTAAAAAATTGCATTTGCATAAAAAAAAATAAATTTTTTTAATTAGTGGTAACTTTTAAGCTTCAAATCATAAAAAATACAAAAACAGCTATCAAAAACTTTTTAAATCTTGGAAAAAATAGGTCCACTTGTAGATCTGTGGGTCTTCAAAGTTCACTACTTTATACATTTTTTTTTAATTTTTTGTAAAATGAGAAATGCGAATAAAATCGCTAGCTTTTACAATGTTAAAAATCTAAAACGCAAATGTGTATTTGGCTCCATAGAATCTCTCTGTACAGAATTTAAAGAAAATCGGAAGACCTCGGTCAGATTTGCACGTTTTCTCAAGTAATGAATGATATATAATAACGAAAATTTTTAAAATAATCCCAAACTAACACTACTTTTACACTATAAAAGAAAATATGCAGCAAAAAAAAAAAAAGAAATAAATTTAACAAAGGAGTATACAAAGGCATTCCGAAAAAGAAAACATGAACCATAGTGAGTGTTGTTTTCATTTAGGACGAAATCAAAACAACCATTTATAAACGAATCGAGTTGCCTCAAGCTACATTTGCTATAAACAACTTAACATACCTAAAACAAAACTATAGATCTTATCAAATTATCGCTGATATAATGTTATTTGCAAAACAAAAACGGAAGTAAATGTAGAAAACATGAACACCGCCAGAAGCTCTAACCAAAATTATACCGAAAAATTTTAAAACAATTTTCTGCGCAAATAACAAGCGCACAATATCATTCTAACATTAAGGCTTTTTCAATATACTGATATACGTGTGCTCATACCGACAATAAACAATACATACACATACATAGCAACACACCGGATGTAGATAATGAATCAATACACTCATAAAAAGCCCATACAATTAGTAGAAAATTCAACTACGACAACAGAAAATAGTACCTGAATTTGCGCCAGTAGAGCTTTCAATGAGGTTGAGAATCACAGTCTGCTAAATTCAGGTGACCTAAATTTTTGAAGAATTAAATTTTTATTGACAGTTGTAGTTAAATTTACTAAGAATTTATCTAATTTACCATCATTTTTAAGCTGAATCAGCAGAAAATTTCTGCTAAAGCGGTCTTTCCGGATCTGAACAGAGGCAGGTTCATATTTATTATCGGGAATATAAGTAGTTAATAAAGAGTAATTAATACGTTTTGCTCTATCTAGCTTAGTTTCCGAGATATAGCCTATTTAACAGTTTAAAGTGTATTTACAAAATGTTTTATTATTTCTTATAGTTTTTGAATTGAAAAAAATTATTTGGGGGAGGAAATGTTCAATGTTCCTTTTCCCTGGATCCGCACCTTTTATTTTATGATTTTAAAATAAAAAAAAAAAATATGAGAAAATATCGCCATCTACAAGTTAGACTGTTAGCGGAGACACACAAAAAAATAAAGGCTAAACCACAATTATGGTTTAAATTAACTGACAAAATAGTAACTTGAGAATCACCAATTACTAACTTTTGGGTCGAAAAATTAACTCAAATACGTATGAAATTTTTGAGGTAAAATGAGATAACTAATCATTTTAGTAAAAAAAACTGATTTAAACGATAACAACAGAAAAAATTAGCTCAAACGAATTGGAACCCGTTTAACAGACATTTGAAAAAAATTTTTTATGAGTGTCGCATAAGCATATAGAAATTTTCATTTTTGTATTTGTATTTGTATTTGTATACAACTGAACTTGTCAGTGTGTGTGTTAGTATGTCTATCATTTGGAGTAACAATGGAATTCGGGTTATACTGGTGTTTATGGCATATTTACGTGTACAAATACACCCTCCACTCAGAGACAAACGAATACATTGCTCGAATGTGGGTATATAATCCATTTTGGGAACTTTACAGGAGAAGATAAAAGTGAGGACAGCTCTTTTAAAGTCACATTTTCTTGTTTTCTTGTTTTTGATCACAGTTTGATAATGCAGTCTAATTGTATCAGTGCAGAACGTTTCATTTAACCCTGCTGTTAGGTTTAGGTTTGGTCCAATTATTGGCTCATTTCCTTTGTAAGTTTTGAACGGTGATATATACTGACTTAATTGTTCAGTTAACGTGATCATTTTATAAAACAATGTTATGTGCAAAAATTAAATTTCCTAACTTAAAAGAGGACCGAGAAAAATAAAGAATTTCGAATCATATGTTAAGGGACCATTTGGTCCATAGTACACTTTCTTTGAATTTCTCTTCATTTATTTTCAAAAAATAAGTATTTATTAGACTTTTTGTTAACATTTGTCATTGCAGGATGAGAAAAAATGTTTTTCAGCTAGTTTTGCGAACAAATTTAATGCAAATGGAGCATTTTATATCAGACTTAGACTTGCAGCAACTACAGATTGCACGCTTTCGAGTGGCTGAATTAGAAGTACTTTTTTTAAGCAGGCTTCTGGAACTGTGCATGGTGTTCGTATTTCAATCAATAACTGTGCCGAAAACTCTTATTGAGGCAATTTATTCCGTTTCATCATATGCGCCTTAGCCAAAGAAAGTGCTAGTTGCTGCAAAAAACTCTGGTCTCCTGCGATGCCGATTAGCTGGAATATAGTATGTACGCATTTAAAGCGGACGCATAACGTGTGTTTGAAAATACAACGCTTCGCCATCTATTTATTTCGCTTTTTGAAGTATAGGAGCCAATCATTATCTATGCCACCTAAAAAAGAAGCAGCATATTACTCGTGGCATAGCTTTTGTTGAATTGTAATAAAAAACAATAAACTGTCGAAAAGAACATCGCCAACTGAATGCAACAAGTTGCTCATCAATGGTGACGTTTTCGTGAATGGTGACGTTTTCGTTTAAGAAAGTGTTGCCAAATGTCCCACAGTTCACGAATAGAAGCCAATTTATCGCCACTACGCATTTGTCGTCGACTCGAAACATCATCAGGCATAATTGATGGTAAATTTCTTTTCATTTCCACCCATTATACTGTCCTACGGCACGTATGAGTGCTAATTAATATTAATTAACAATCATACGTGACGTAGGGCAATACCCATATAAAATTAACTACGCTAATGATATTAAGTAGGTAAAGATGACAGCAATTGTAGTCAAAAACAAATGAAATTTCACTTGAAGAAAAGACGGCTGTTTTTACTGCTCAAAAATTTCTATCAATTGTAGTAAAAATGAACCACATGTTAGTAAAAAATAAACAAACATTTACTTTTTTATTTTTTTTTATCAACCAAAAACGACTGTAAAAATTAATGTAAAACCATAAAACAGTCATTTGACGTGGTTTGTTTTTTTTTTTTAATGGACTACAAGGTAAGTAAAAAATTAAATGTGTTCTATAAATGACTTACATTTTCATTAAAAATAAAGAAACAGTATTACAATCCAAACAAGTACCTATTTTTAAAGCAGAATTTCGAAGGTAGCCACCCAAGTTAAAAAGTTTATATATACCAAGATATAATTTAATGCAATTACATGTTTCAATTTATAAATTATAAAGTCATATAAACATATGTGTTAACACATTAATATGTGTATCCAATTGTATATAGCTTTGTGTTGTTTCAAATGGGGGTATATACAGCATTATATTATTTTATACACACCGGTTTGCGTCGTTTCGAAGTGTTGTCGTTTAAAAGATTGCTTTGACTTCGAAGTTCAGTTGTTTATGTTTCACTTTGTTTCGCATGGCTTCGAAGTTGAATTGCAATTCCTTCAATTTGCTTCCTTATGTATTGTACATGCAAGTGGTTGATCTTCCACACTCATAATAATCCATGCATAAAAATAAAAAATTATTGTCAAAAAATTTCGTAAAATGTACAAACTTTTGTGTATTTTTCAAAAATTTTGTTATTTTGAGATTTTTTTGTAATTTTACACATGGATTATTATCAGTGCATTCAAATGTGTCAGAATTTTTATAATATATATATTATATATTGTCATAATATATATAAAATATATAAAAAAACATTTCAATGTTTCAATTTATTAAGTTTTGTAACGCGAAAAAATGCACTTTTAGAAAAATTCGCGGTGAAAAACCCATGAATTGTTTGGCAGTATTTATGGCTAAAATGTTGTATTATGCAAAAAAAAAAAAAAAAAAACGCTGTCGGGATTAGCGCTTTAATAATGATAATAATATAGTGTTAAATTGCGTGTTGAAAATACTTATCTCTCACAGTTTCTTTACAAAAGTTGTTTAACACTTATAACCCCATAGCTACTATATGATAATGCAAAATCTGTGCAAAATGTTCTCATCTTGTTGTATCTTCTAGGCGTGCTAATATGGGTTAATATCAAAATCTAAAATTTCGGGTACAAAACGTTGTCAGATGTTGTCCAATTATTTATCTTATATGGTGTACACACCTAATTGATAAACCCGCGTTTTGCCAAAACACATATTTAGGCAGCTTAGTATATTACAAAAGTTATGTACACAGAGAGAAATCAAGTGTCAACCGAATTTTAAAGTGTATTTTGGTGGTAACAACCAAGAAAATCGGTTAGTACAACCATATTAAAATTTAGTTTCTGAATATTTTAGGTGTTGCAACTAAAATTCAATTGTATTAACAAAACGTTTTTGTGAAAACCAATATTTAGTTGTAGAAACCCATTTTTCTCGTAATAATCGAATTTTAGTCGTAGTAACCGAATTTCAGTTGGCAAATGGCAAATTTTGTATTCTATTCGTTTATGTATTCTATTCGTTTTTGGAAAAATACGTACTTACCATGTAGTTCAAAATTATTAAATAATTATTTAAAAAAAAAAATCGATAGATCACTTTTAAAACAAAAAATATTTTGTAAATTATGTGAATCATTTTAGTAAAGTTGAAACCCAAAAATAATTTTATTTTATTTTTTGTTAATCAGTTGCTACAAATTATTTTTAAATTATTTTTACCGTTTAAAGATGTACAATATTACAAATTTATATCCGAAATAGATTGGACTTTAAAATGTCCAGTCAGTCCTTGCTGCAGTAATGTCATTGATTCATATATACACCAATTCTATACTGAATTGTTTAATTGTTTCGAGAAATCTATTCCAAAAATGATTGTATCAACCATTAATGGTCCTCCATGGAACTCAAAACCCTTGTCTAAACTCAAGAATTTAAAAAACAAATTTAATAAAAATTATAAAAAAACCGGATTGCTTTTGGACTATGCAAAATATTCCGTTGCCAGGTCTAATTATACCTTACTTAATAATGAGTGTTACAACAAATACTTATATAAAGTTAAAGTCAATTTGAAGAGGGATCCAAAATCTTTCTATCAATTTGTAAATTCTAAACGCCGTACATCTGGATTTCCTTCTTTAATGAAGTTTGGTGACATTGAATCTTCAAATGATAATGAAATCTGCGATATGTTTGCTGACTTTTTTGCATCAACATACTCATCAAGCTCTTCAACAGCAAATTATCCTTTCGATATTCCAGAGGCGCCTCTAATTAGTCTTCCTATTTTAAACACGTCAACTGTAAAAAATGCTATTATGAAACTTAAATACTCGAATTCTGTTGGTCCTGATGGTGTTCCCAGTTGTGTCTTAAAAAACTGTATTGACTCTTTTTGCATGCCATTAACGCTTTTATTTAATTTATCACTTTCCAATGGATACTTTCCCTCACATTGGAAACAATCACTTATTATCCCACTGTTTAAATCCGGCAATAAATCAAACATATCCAATTACAGAGGTATTGCTAAACTTAGAGTTATTCCCAAACTATTCGAGAAGATTATTACTGATTTTGTGTCTTATCAAGTAACTACTATACTGTCTTCTTCTCAACATGGCTTTCGTAAAGGTCGTTCAGTAATTACCAATTTGTTAGAACTATCATCATCAATAAATAATTCATTTGTAAATGGAATGCAGACTGATACCATATATGTATACTGATTTCAGTAAAGCATTTGATAAGGTAAATCATGACATACTCCTCTTCAAATTAAATAAAACGGGGATTTTCTCCGTATTTTCTAAACTGGATTGAAACGTATTTAAAAAACAGATCTCAGTGCACTCTTTTTAAAAATCTAAAATCTAAATTTTTTCCTGTTCTGTCTGGTGTTCCTCAAGGTAGTCATCTTGGGCCTGTGCTATTCCTGCTATTTATTAATGATCTTCCTAAATGCATCAATCACTCCAAAATTTTAATGTATGCAAATGACGTAAAATTGTTTATTAGCTATAATAAACACTACACAAGTTCTCAAATTCAAATTCATCATAGCCAGTATCTCCAAATGGACTTGGACAATTTTTTCACTGGTGCAATTTAAACAACATGGAGCTGAATTTAAAAAAATGCAAACATATGATTTTTAGTAGAATTGTTCCGATTATAAGAGAGTATATTATTAACGGATATGAACTAGAACAAGTATACACATTCCTTGATCTTGGAGTATTACTGGATAAATCGTTAAATTTCAATGCACATATAAGTCAAACAATTAACAAGGCAAAAGGAGTTCTTGGTTTTGTAAAAAGATGGAGTAAGGAATTTGAAGATCCATACGTCGCTAAGCAACTATACGCATCCTTAGTTAGGCCGATTCTTGAATATGCGTCTGTAGTTTGGGATCCCTACTATGAATCGCACATTACAGAAATTGAGTGTGTGCAAAAACAATTTTTACTTTTTTGTCTTCGGAAATACGCTTGGACTAGAGATAATTTGCCGTCGTATGAAAAACGCCTTGCACTTATAAAACTACCAACTCTAAAAAGTAGGAGATTGGTATTAAACATATCCTTTCTACACAATCTGTTAAATGGTGCTGTGAGTTCTGACTTTCTTCTTTCAAAAGTAAATTTCAACGTTCCAATTAGACCTACAAGGCATTATCTTCCAATAAAACTGAGTTTTTGTCAATCAAATTATGAATATGTTGAACCTTTTCGCAGAATTTGTAACGAATTTAATATCATGTTTTCTTATATAGACTTATCTATAAATGTCAATATTATTAAAAGAAATCTTATTCTTATCTTAAATCAATTAAATTCTGTTTAAAAATTTTTTTATTATTGTTTTGTAAATAATTTTTATGTACATTTGTTATATATACTAGTCTGTAAGGATATTTCCATCTAACCCAGCGTGGCTATTTAAGGAAAAAAAGATGATAAAAAAAAGTGACAACTTAAGCAAATGCAGAAGTTATGAAAAATGTTCTGTGTACGAGAATTATGTTTAATTATGATCGTAGTTCAGTAAAATTTATTTTGTTTTGAAACTTTTAAAATGGAGTATATTTTGACAATATTAAATTCTGATATATATTTTGGTTGATCAGGCACAAGGTTTCGAAGTCGGAAATCGTTTCATATTTATACTAATTACAAAAAAAATTAGTTTTGTCCACGCAAAAGATAATTAAATAACGGGAATTTGTTTGAATATTATCATATTCACATTCCAATGCTACATTTCCATTCGTTATTTTAGTTTTCTTGTAATAGAGTGATAAAGTACAACCATGCAGAAAATGGGGTCAATATCGAACCAGAGATACGAAAAAGTAAGTTTCTAAATAGCACTTTAAAAGAGCAAACATTTTACTGAAACTATGTTTTTCTGATGCAAAATGACAATATTTTATGATACATAAAGTTTTGTTAGTTTCTCTTAGTTAAAGAAATATTTAAGCATAAAATCGGCTATGGGTCGCATACTATCGCAGGATGGTGTGAAGTTTAAGATATGTTTATAAATATTTTCTAAAACTTTAAATTATTTTTGGCTACTCATTCGTCTTTTTAACAGCTTGCTTTGTGTTATGCTAATAGTTTATATACCACCTATATCTTATGTACCTAATATTGTTCACAAACTCATCTTAACCTTGAATACATTGAAGAACACAGTCTTTAAACAACAAACAAAAAAGCAGAGTATAATTTCAGGGGCACTTTATCTTTAACAATCTCACTTTTCGTTGTATTTTTAATATTAAAATTTAAGCACACATATTTGAAATTCACATGTTTATAAGAAGTCAACTTTCTATACTTGTATATGTGAGTGTGTGTGTGTAGAGATATATGATATATTTTTCTTCGTTATGTGTGTGTTTTTAATCCTAAATACTTGACAGTTTTTGAATTGTTGTTTTTTGTTGCTTTTGTTGTTTTATTCATGTGAATGTATATTTTATAATTTTGTACTTTGTATATTTTTTTAATACACTGAAACGCAGTGAATTTTTCCGTTAAATTTTTGTCTGATATTTTGAAAAAAAACAACACATTAAACATTAGATTTAAAATTTTGAAATGTGTATTTAGGTAGAAATATATGGGTGTGTTTGTCGCGAAGGGTATAGCTGTGTGTGTGAGTGTTTATGTGTTTGTTTGTTGTTTTAATATTTTTAGTTGTTTAAAAAAAAAAAAGTAAACAAAACAAACAAAAAAAAAAAACTTTTAACACACTTTATGGTGCTATCAGCTGTAAGCGGGTATATATACATATTGGAATATATAGACGTGATGATTTGTATATTTGGAGAAGAAACACAATAAAAGATAAAACTAATAACGAAAAAATTACACAAATATTTTGTATGAAACTCAAAAATTTGTCTGGTTGCTGACTAAAATTTGATCAGAATAGGATCAATTATATTTATGGCAAAAAATATATTACTTACTTAATATCGGAGAGTAATAAAGAGGGACTCTAAAATTTGTTTGACATAGAGTTGACATGATTCTCTTGTGAATTGTTGTTTTTTTCTGTATTTTGTTTACAAATTAAGAAAGGAAGAAACTTAGGAACAATAAGATAACAACATATAAATGTTTCCTCTTTTATACTTTACTCTTTTATACTAAATTCGCATGTATAAATACAAAAAATATGAATAAATAAAAGCTAAAATATTGTTTACAGCCAATGTCGAAGTTTTAATTCATCGCCCACTCTTTCACTTCAGTTATTTTATTATCTTTTGGCTTTTATTGTGAACAATCTCTCGTGCGTTCTAGTATCTTTGCCCAGGTTTTTTAGTGGGTTGTGGTGACAATAAAAATAAATTGCTTATCTTGTTTGTTGTGTTTTCCATGCATCTTCTAAGTTAAATGTGTCTAATAAAAAGTTAACAATTTTTTTTCAACCTCCGTATATTAACAAAAAAAAAAGCAAATCAAATATATTAGTTAGGTTGATACTAGAACTTCGATTTGGATTCCATTCTGATTTGGATTTGATTCTGATTTGATCTTATCAGAACCCGAAGTTTTAGAAAATCTAGAGCCTTCAGAATATGCAGAGCTTTAACAAAAAAATTATTAATCATCAATTTGTCTCCATTCTTGTCTTCCTACTAATCGAACATGTAGTTAGGGTCGTGACGTTACTAAACTTTGACATTACTAAACGTTACCAAAAATGTTCTATCTAAAGGGTCCGCCATCTAACGTTTTTTATTTTCCGATGCCGATTTTGCCAAAAAAATCATCTTTTCAGAAGAAGCTCATACTGCATGGCCAGCCGAGGCAGCCATTTGAATGAAATTATTTTTCCATTGTTAACCGGAAGGATTGTACTTTCAAATAAAAAAGAAATTTGATAAAATATTCAGTAGTTTTTTTTATAGCATTTTCAAAAAAAAAAAAGTTATTTGTCGGACCCTTTATAAAAAAAAAAAAATTTAGTTTTACTCTGGCTCAAGTAATATTTTTTACAGTTTTATAATTTTTTGTTTTATATACATCGAGATTATTTTAATGTTATTTTTAATTTATAACGAGCTTTCAACCACCGTATATATACAAAAATAAAGCTATTCAAATTCAAGCTAGGTTGAAACTATCATTTTGATCTAGCTAAATATCGCATCAGAGCCTGAAGTTTTAGATAATCCAGAGCTTCCATAATAGGCAGAGCTTTTACAAAATAATTAATTTTTTTTTGCTCTTCTTAGCAATCGACTTTACTAAACTTTGAAGACTTTACTAAATTTGAAAAAAATTTAGTTTATTACTCTGGCTTTAGTTTTCTTGGTTTGATTTTTGCAGATTTTTTTTTGTTAAATAATAAATTTGATTTATAGTTTCGTTATTATTTTAATTTGAAAACCCGATTAAGAATCAACATATATGCATCCATTTATGAACATATATGAACTCATTCATGCTCATATTCAAATATTATCAGATTCATATATGTTCATAAGAAGTCGCATATGTTCATAAGAGTTCATATTTATAAATATTACCTCAACTTTCGTTAAGGCACACATATTACTATGTATTTAATTGTATAGACATGTATTACTGTATATGTAAATATTACCTCAATTTTCGTTAATGCACACAAATGAACATATATCATTGCTCATATGAACATAATGGTTTATGAATACATATGAATCATGTATGGATGCATGTGGATAGGTATGAAGCATTTGTGTTCTTGTATGGATCCATATATGTCGAGTTTTAATATTTTAACAGGGAAGTCAAGATAAAGATTCAAATAAAAATAAATAATTTTTTTTTTCAGAAAATAACCAAATATTTGACAACTTTGTTTTTGCCTGAAAAATTGCTTAAATATTTCTTCCATATAAAAAAAATGTGCACAAATCAAAATCTCCTGCTTCGTTTTTTTTTGTTTTTAAGGAAAAAAAACTATAAACAAACAAAAATTAAACCATAAATTTATGAAGATCCTTTAAGACCTGACAAAAAAAAATATATAATCCTTAACACATTGTAGCAGTGGTATTTTCACATTTTTTTTCTCTTTTAATTCCTTGATTAAACTTTTGTAAAATGAAAAAACTACACTGTCGCTTTTAAGCAAACGAATGAAAAATTGTAAATATGTCATTCTGTTGAGTTTTTTCTTTTTTTTCGACAAATATTCATACAACTCTATAAAAAAAAAAGTTAGATCAACAAAGACAAGTAAAACTTACAGAAAAAAACAGAATTAATTTAATTTGATCATTTTACTTATATACCCCATGTAAAAAAATGTTTTGTAATTTTATCCGAAAACTGAGAACTAATTGTATCATATTAGATATAATCTGATACAATTAGATATAATTTGAATATTAGTCAGATACAATTGAATCCGAATTTTATCCTCATCCAAATGTATCACATGATTCATTTACCTACCAATTAGATACAGTTGTACCAAAATATATAACAATTCATGTGATATATGTTATCATATATAGATCGATATGTGATATATTTTTACATTTTGCGCTCTATAAAGTTTAATATAAAGACAGATATAATAATATATATAATTGTATATGATTTTATAAGAATATAATAAACTAATACATAACTATATCAAAACTTTTTTACTTGGGACTGTATTATTGTTCCTTTTTTCAACGACATACCCACACAGTTTACTTTTAAATACAATCGCATACAAGCTTATTTGACAAAGTATATGTGTATATTCATGGTACTACTTAAGTACACATACATACTCATATGTAAATATGAATATTTGTACTGTTAGACAAATATTAAAGTAGAATATGTAAAGTAGATTTATATTTTAACATTTTAATATCCAGGGCAGCGATTTTTAAGCGACTGCTAAGGATATTGTAGTATCAATTAAAACAATTAGTAACTATCGGTGTTAATTGATTTAAGTTTCAATTAAGATTTTTATTATATCTAATAAAAATTTAATAGAATATTTGTTTTTTATTTCAAACAAACTTTTAGTAGCTACTATTAAAACTTCAATTAAAACTGCAAAAAAAAAAATGACAAAAATTAAAAAAAAATGCAAAATTTAAAAACAAACTTTTTTCGATTATTTGTCGACTTCTTCACATTATTACACAATTCATCAATAAATTACATTAAAACATACAAATTTGAATATTATTACATTCAAAATTTTTTTATAAATAATTTTACATCTAACATGTAACATACAACAAAAAACACGAATTTAACAATAAAAACACATCCTAACTTAATATCACAGATTAATTAATGGCTACTTTGTAGCTTCAATTTATGTTCTTTGTGTCCTCTTCAAGTTCATGGTTTTACTTATTTATTGTTGTATGTATAAGCTTTGCTTCGTGTATCTCTTCCTTTCTATTCTCTCAGTGTTTAGTATTTTTATTTTTTCAAAATCAGCTGTGTGTTGAAATTCTGTCATATGTTGTGACAACCCTTTTGAATTATTCTGTTTTGCTATGTCCATTCGATGTTCTGCCATTCTTGTTCCTACTGCTCTCTTTGTTGTACCAATGTATATGTGATCACATGTTTGCTCTCCTTTTCCTTTGCATTTGATTTTATAAAAAACATTGTTAAGTTGTTGTTGGTCAATTGGTGTTTTTATTTTTGTGAATATTGCGCTTAAAGTTCTGTTTGCTTTGTACGCGAAGCTGATATTTTCTTGGTTTATTGTTGTCCTTATATTTCTAGTATCGGTTAAACCAAGGATGTATTCGACACTGTAAAATTTATTATTTTTCTGTTCTAAAATTTTCATTTTTGTTTTTTTATTTTGTTTTTTAATTTCGGTGATTTTTATATTTTGAGAACTCTTTTTATATTGACAACTTTTTTTTAAATTTATATATTTTTTTTTAATATTGGTGATTTTTTTTTATTTTGGCGATTTTTTATAACTTTGCCGATTTAGTTCAATTTTTTTGGTCTTTTAATTTCAGGCGTTTTTTCAAATTCTGCCAATTTTTTTAATTTTAATGGATTTTTTTTTTATTTAAATGTGTTAATATACTACGCGCGAAGTAATTATGAAGCCACATATATTTGCAGCGATATCTTCCGAGCGCAAATATATAAAAAAATGTTGTTTATAGGTAAGTTATATAAATCTACTATTTTACGCATTACATTCAAGGTCCTATCATTCTACATAGCTGGGAATTTTTAACTTATAATTATTGTACTTGCGAAATAAATATTAAGCCACTTAAACCAGGGATGGAAAAGACTAGCTCGCTTGGGCTCATGTGTTTTGTAAAATGTAACGATCAAACAAAATAATGCTCTCTCACTTTTTTAAAACGAGCGAGCTTTATTATTACGCTCAGTGGGATATATCACAACATTTTTGGAAATAATTCGATCATTTTTTACTTAGTAGTCCGATTGCAATGAAATATGGAACAGATATATCGAGCTGGAGTTTTGATTTTAGATAAACCTTGTCGACACTCTAGAGGCGGCAATATTTTTGCGATCTTTTCCCCAAAAAGCACCAAGAGTTTCTTACCTCCTGAAAAATATTTTATTTCTAACTCAACATATAAAGTGTGCATACTAGGGCGGATCGATTTAAAAATCGCTACAAAAATCGTACAAGGAAAATCGTATTCTAGGGATCAAAATAAGATACTTTGCCGAAGGAACCATACATCTAAAACGAATTCTGATGTACCGGCTTCTGACCCGTAGGGTTAAATTTTGAAAACTCCCACATTGACCCATTTAGAGTGCCCTAATCGAATCCAACCCAATCAAATATAATTTATACATTCATCTGCTAGAGCGTCTTCCGGAGAAGAAATAGAGACCCTAATATTGGAAAGAATCCTCCTACTTTTTGAAATATCTCTATCCCGAGATTTGTATATTTTTCTATAAAAACACGGCTAAAATGGCCCTCTTTCAACTTAAATTGTAACCCTTTAACGGTCATCTAGAATGATGATTTATGCATTAATCTGCTAGCGCGTCTCCCGGAGAAGAAGTAGCTCCTATAATCTTGGAGAGATTAATCCTACTTTTTGAAATATCAAAGTGGACTTTTTCAAAATTTGACATTACGGGTTAAAAGTCGGGACATCATAATTCGTTTTAGAGGTATGGTTCCTTCGGCAAAGTTTCTTATTTTGATTCCTAGAATACGATTTTCCTTGTACGTTGAGCGATTTTTGTGTTCCCACAAATCGACCCGCCCTAGTGCATAGACTTCCGAAAGACATTTTTATATGAAAGTGAATTGTGATAAAGCTATTTTCTATTTGTATACACTTTTAACCCATCCACTTCTAAATTTACCAAATTTTTTAGGCAAATGTCAACTTTAACCCAATGTCAAATTTTGGTTTATTTTATGCTACTTATAAAGGGAAAACTATTTTTTTTAAGAAAGTTTGTTTTTGATATAAGTGCTATACAATAAGTATCGCAAAATCTCCAAAATTTACATATAGACGTAAACCATAAAAACAAACTTTAAAAGCTGGGAATGGATATTTTGGTATTTTTCGATGTATAGAATCAGAAAATCTGCATTAAAACAGATACCCAAGAAATGCTTTTTTTTCGACCGGTGTTATTCGAAAAACATTATTTTGTCGCTTTTAATTTTTTTCTTACTTTTTGCTTTTATTGGAAAATTAAAAAATATTGCTGTGCAAGAATAAACTTTCGTTCACTGTAATGTATTTGGTTTTTTAAAACAACGCTCTCGAGTTATAATTAGAATTTTTAAAAATCGTCGAATCTTAAATGCATATATATTGGATTTTTTGTGCATATTTTTTTTTAGTGCATATGGTATAGATTTTGGGGAATACTTATTTAAATTTTTTACTGCACATTTTAAGTGCACATTTTTGATTTTATAGTACATTACAGTCGCTGCCCTGGTAATCATAATCTACATATGTTTAACAGTAAAAAAAAAGTAAGTAATAATTGTACTTGTACTTGTACTTGTTGTATGCGACAAAAGAACCTCCAAAGGAGTAATTTGTCTGCATATAAAGAGAAAAGAACTAAAAAAAAACAACCAAATATAAAAAAGTTCTTTTTATTTGCTGTTATCAAAAAAAAAAAAATTATAATGAAAAGTAAAAAGGAAGGATATGCAAAATTACTTATGTTGCTATGAGTTGTAATGTTGCTTTGAAGTGTTCATAAATTTGTAGTATATTGACATTCATTATATTAAGGAAGTATTTTTTTTTAATATTTAATTTAAAATTATACTTTACATTTTATATTAAGTAACATCAGTACAAATATGTTAGCAAAAGTAAACCAAAATAAATATTAAGAAAATCCAGAGATAATTCAAATGAAGTTGTACTGGAACTAGTAAAGTGAAACTTTCCATTAAGTTAATGCAAATTTTCATAACATTTTCATTTAATTTATTAAAATTTTAAATCTTTTTGTGACGAACTTTTATAAAAAAAAAATAGTTTTATAAAAATTATAAAACTTTTTATTAGTTTTAAGAAATTTGTCGTTTATTTTGTGAAAAAGAGTTGCATTAGTTAAATGAAAATTTGCTTATATTTTTCAATCATTTACTAAAATTTTAAATGTCGACATTTAAAATTACTGTAAAAATGCTCTTTTGCAAAGCTAAAGGTCCTTTTTATGTTCGTTACTAAAGAAAATTAGTAGTACATTAAAAAAATATTGTGCTATAACAGTGTGGGAAAAAAGGCATAACGCCTTCTGATTGATGGCCTAAAATCTAAGTTATTTAAATTTACAAGATAGCAAGAGTGGGGGAAGGTGGGGTAATTTCGGACGTGGACTAATTTGGGACTTCGGATTTTTTCAAATACTAATGTATTTTCAGAATTTATAACTATTGTATATTGTTGCTTAATAAATTCTTATCATGTTGAGTAATCTATATTTAAGGAGGCGCATTTTTAATTACTTGTATGTAGCAAATAAAAAAAATTTATAAAAAAGTTTTTATTGGTGTTTATTGTTTTTGAAAATGAAAATTACTCAAGTTCGAGGCCATAGTCTATATTTTTTATTAGGATATTGTCCTAACAAATAATCTATAGAGTTTTTGTTTTAAAATTTATTAAATGACCACTTTCAGGAATGTGTTGATAGATCTAATTCAGGAATTTTCTAGGTTTCCATCATCACAACACGTTTTGAAAGAAGCGACAATCAAATACAAAACATCAAACATTCATAGAAACTAGTTTTCTCACTAAATGAGAACTAATTTATGAGCTCAAAGTTAAAGATTATCGCCGTTGATCAAAAATAAATTAAAAACTTGTTTGTTATGTGCACCCTCTACCTTGGGTAGATATATAATACACACTTTTTGTTTTTTTCCTCCACACTTGTTTTGTTTTGTTTAAAAACAAGATGTAAAGGCGGAGTTATTGTTTTTTTGTAAAAAAAAAAATTTAATATTTATTTAATATTTTCTTTTGCATTTTTAATCAGGTAAATATAAAATTTTTGGGGCTTTGGTCACAATAGGGTTATTTGGAACGTGTGGGTGAGGGAAATTGGGACTTGTAATTTAAGCAATGTTAGCGCTTCTTCATGTCATGGCATATATTGAAAATAATTAATATATTTGAAGATTACTCTGCGGAAGTACAACAAAAAAGCAACGAAACACATTCTGGAGTATGATTTAGTAAAAACATTAGTATATTAAACTTAAAGATACGATGGCGCTTCAAATGTTTCCGCTAAGAATAATTATGCTACTAAACCGTTCATTAAAACATTACGGCTGTCATCATCTTCCCCAATATCTTTGGAAATATATTTTTGCATATTTTTTTCAATGAAATGTCCCTGATATTAAATTCTAACAAGTTAGTGAACTATGGCACATGCAAGAGCTCTGTTCACTTAAAATGTGCTAAAATAACTACCAGGTTATTTTTATACGCAGATTAAGAATTTTTCGTTATGTATGTAATATTTAATTTTATTTTGTAGTTATTTTCCTTCTGTTAATTTTATTTTTATTTCATGTTAGTTATCATCTAAGAAACTAGAATTACTGTTAACACTATTTTTTTTTTTTTTTTAATTGTAGTATATTTTTATGGAGTCTCAAATCCACCCTTTTCTTCATTAAAAGAATTGTTAAACAAACTAACAAATAATTTAGTTGTGTTATTTTGTGTTAAGAATATGCACCACTAACCACTCTTTGGAATAGATCTATCGAAAGACTAACAAAATTGAGGTAAGTGTTTTTTAGGAGCTAGAAAAACCAGTCCCAAATTACCCCACCTTCCCCTATTGTACCATTTTTTCGAAACTTATTTTTTTTTAAATTTAAAATTAAAATAAAAACTAATGTTTTATAAGTACAAAACACTTTAAGTCTCAAATTTTTTACAAATGCAATTAAAAGTTCAAAATTCGGAATAAAAAGTCTTTAAGCTCAAAATAGATAACAAACGCACAAAAGGGTAAAAGCAGAAAACGGCTACAGCCCCAATAAATAAAATTAGGTTTTATGGAACAAGTTTATATACGGTTTTAATTTTGTTTTTAAATTTGCTACGGATGTTTTCTTAACAATTCTCAAAAGCTGACAAAATAATCAACTTGCAAAATGTTTCCAAATTTGTTGTGAACAACTTCTTGGTTAACATTTTGTATACTAATAGAAAAAATTTTGAAAATTTTTTTTCAAACCTCCAAAAAAAATTCAAATAATGTTGCAGGACAAACTGCTTAAATTTGCAAACTTTGTTGGCATATATTAGTTAGATAAGCAATAGCAAATACAAATCTGTTAAATATACAAAATTTTTGTGAGGTTACTTTTAGTTAGTTAAAAGTTAAACTGCTAAAGTCGTCAAAACTAAATTACTAAATAGTAGACCAGGAACCGTAATCATTATGAGTTTTATAATAAAAATTACACAATAATGATTATGTTATGAGTTTTAAGGATTTTCTTCAACGGTAATGATTATTTTTGAGTAATAATAAAAAAAAATCCGCAATAATCATTATTTTTGAGCAAAATAAATAAAACTCAAAAATAATCATTATTTATGATTTTTATTTTTTTCGCTCAAAATAAAACTCCCTTTCATGTAGGTGTAAATATATATACATATTAGGGCGTAGCGATTAGTATGGAAGGAAAAAAATGTAATGGGCGCTTCGCGTTTCGGATTCTTGGGATTGTACTGAGCAAAAAAGTCCACTAGACCATACGTCTACGGTGAAAATCGAGCTTCCAGATTTTGACTTTACGGCAAAAAAGCCCTATTTTGAAATCAATAATTAACCCCTTAAACCCCACCCACAAATATGATTGAAGCATTAATCTGCTAGATAATCTTCCAAAGAAGAGATTGATACCATAATCTTGGATAAGCTCCTCCTCCTTCCTGAGATATGTCCATCCCACACATTGTTACTTTCACAAAATACGGCAAAAAAAGCCCTATTTTGACAAAGTGAAACTGATTACTAGATATCAATTTATTTTTTCCGATTGCTCTTATAATTATCACTTTCTATCAATTTTTTATATGCCACCCTAAATTTCCACATTTTTATAAGCATTTTTTTTTTTTTTGTTTGCATGAAACATTTTTTTTTCACAACGCCAATTTGTTTTCAGTTTTTTTAATATACAATTATTACATTTAATTTTGAAAATCACTATACATTAGGGTGTCCCTTAAAAATATATTTGTTATTGCACACGCCAGTTTTATTGCAAATGGTTCCAAATGGAAGATATTTTTTTTTTTTTTTGGAAAACGGCCTAAAAAGGTCCTTTTTGGAAAAATAATAAACCGTTATATTATTCACTATTAGTAATAAAAATTCTTAAAATTCGAAATGAAAAAATTCAATTGTTCCAAATGGAAGATATTTTTTTTTTTTTTGGATAACGTTAACCCAAGACGGCCTAAAAAGGTCCCTTTTGGAAAAATAATAAACCGTTATATTATTCACTATTAGTAATAAAAATTCTTAAAATTCGAAATGAAAAAATTCACTTTTTATTTCATTTATTAATTTAGCATACTCAAAATATCATTAAACTACTTTAGCCAGGAACCCAAAATGACCCACGAATTTAATAAATATGCAAAAACTTTTTTTTTTTATTAACTTTAAAGATTTGCAGATATCTATTGCTACTGCACAATAGTTGTTAGTGATAATTCGAGTTTGTATTTGGATCGACTTCATTCATTGTTTTCATCAAAATTTGCATAATTTTCGGAAAATATCACTTAAATTTATTTAAGAAATCTTTAGCCTTCTCATGACTCTTTATTACTACTAGATTGTAAAGCTTTTAAATTGATAAAAAAAACATCAAAACTAGATAAAAATAATTATTTTATGTAACTTGATCCATATATTGTGAATTTTTACACTTTTGGCCAAAAAAAAAGACCCACTACGAAATTTAGAGAATAAATAGATTTTCCAGAAACGCTTATTTCATTACTTTATATTTAAAATAATGATAAAAGTAAGTACACTCAGGGAACTTCTGCTTTAAAAATATGTAGTTGTTTGGGTTGTAATACAGTTTCTTTATTTTAAATCTAAATGTCAGTCATTTGTGGATTAAATTAAAGTTAATACTAACCTTGTAGTTCATTTAAAACAACAAACCACATCAAATGACTGTTTTATGATTTTACATTAATTTTTTACAATCGTTGTTTCTTATTTAAAAAAAATAAAAAAAAAGTTTGTTTATTTTTTACTCACATGTGTGGTTCATTTTTACCGCAATTGTGGTTCATTTTTTTAACAGTAAAAAACAAATGACAATGACTGTAATGTAAGTCGTCCTTTCTTTACGTGAAATTTCATTTGTTTTTAACTACATTTGCAGTGGTCTTTACTTACATAGTATTCTAAGTGTACTTATGTGTAATGCATAATTTTTTGTAGTGAACTTATGGGAAAATGAACTAATTATTAGTACGTCCTTATTATTTGTGTTAAAGTAATACAGACAGTACGCTGGTGTCATTACAGATAGTGAGAAAAGTAGTGACATGTCATTACCATTTCTACATTGGGATTCAACTACAGGGTTTTTATTTTTAGTGTAAGGAAAACCGGCGCTACGAAATAACCCCCAATGAAATAACCCCCAACGGTCAAAAATGAAATAACCCCCAAAAAAATTGTGTAAAATTGTTTGGGGTTTTTTTCATTTTTTTTGGGGATTATTTCATCTTACGGTTTGGAGATTATTTCATTATGAAGCAACCCCCAATGAAATAAAGCCCAAAATTTAAATTCTTTGGAGATTATTTCATATGCAATTATTTTGGGGGTTATTTCATATTTTTTGGGGGATATTTCATTTTGCTAAAAGTGAAATTTTTTTAATATTTGTTAGTTTTTCTGCGTGGCGGCCTGCGGTCGCTCTTAGGGGTTTTCTCCTCCATGGGACGCGGCAGGTGGCTTCGCTGAATAAAGTTTCCCTGCGCGCGTCACACTAGGGAAGATAATGAGACGCGCGCAGGAAAACTGTATTCAGCGAAGCCACCTGCCGCGTCCTATGGAGGAGAAAACCCCTAAGATCGGCCGCAGGCCGCCACGCAGAAAAACTGAACAGTGTAACAAAAGAATCAAAAATATGAAAACAAAAAATAAAAAAATTTGGGACATATTTCATTTCTTTGGAGCTTATTTCATTGGGGGTTATTTCATTTCTTCCTTTGGGAGTTATTTCATTACGAAACAACCCCCAAATTTTGGGTGTTATTTCATTTTCATCTTTGGGGAATATTTCACTTCTTTTGGTATTATTTCATTTTTTTTTTTTTGTTGGGACTTATTTCATTTTTTTTGGGATTTATTTCATTGGGGGTTATTTCGTAGAGCCAGGAAAACCAAATTTTAAAGTTCATCCTTTTATTAGACCCCTTATAGTATGTAGGACTTCAGAGTTATATCTAAGCTAATATATTTATTTAATCCTTAAGCTGGCATTTCCATTTTTCAACAATTTATCAATAAATTTCAACTTACAATTTCATAAACGTAATAATTACGTAACGCAATAAATCAATATGAAGGACAACTCATGCAATTTGTTTGTATAGCAATTCAATGTATTATAAATATAAACTTAAGATGATGATTCCTTATAAAGTTTTGTTTAAATAGTAAAGCTGATTATTATTTATATTTTTTTTTATTTTTGTTCATATATTTTCAGTATTTAATATTTTAGTTTTTATATCCTCCAAAAATAGTTTTACTTACCAAACACTATTTTAGGTCATTATCCTTTTGTTATCCTTATATACTCTTAATATTGATATGTTAACAAGAAGTTTTATTTTCGTTATTTTGTTTCAGTATGTTTTACTATATATAAAAATACACGTTGCAATGTAAAAACAAACATATACATACACTAATATATAAAGAATATGTATATATTTATATATTGTTAAAGCTTTAGCCTTTGTTTTTTTTTTTTGTATTAAAACACGAATGGAAATATTAACATCACTAGTAGTAACTAGGAGCTGACATAATGCAGAACATATTTTATGAACGAAATTTGAAAGAAAAGGAACTTTAAATAAATTGAAATGAAATAATCGAATACAACGATAATGACGACGACAGCGAAACCGATGATAAAAGTTTAACATTTAAATCCTTAAAGGAATATTAAATTAAGCACATAAACCGCCAACAACGCCGGAATGAATGAAAAAAAAAGTAATTTTAACTTATCCAAAAGGAATATTGAAACACAAATTCACTTGACACTATAGGCAGGCTTAATTTAGAACAGCAACAATATTAATATATTAAAATTTAAATCCTTGTGATATGTTAATCGCCAGAATAATTAAAATTCAAAATAACAAGGATTTATTTTATTTTTCTTTTAAAATTGTTTTCTTATTTATTTATCGTTTAGTTCTTAAAGTTGTTCTAAAATAATTTACTTTTATTATATTATTCTTTTTGTTCGTTTCTTTTGGTTTTTAACACATTTTTTGTTAATTTTAAATAGGGCAATATATATTTTTTTTTTTAATTCGTGTTTTTTTTTTTGATTAACTTATTTTGTTCTTTTATAGTTGCAAATATATTTTATTTTTGTCAGAAGTGTTAATTCTTGTTCTTTTTTCTTCACCGCTTTAATTTTTAAAACACGACCGTTTGCAACCAATGTTCAATATTAACTATAGCGTCAAGGGTGCAACATTGTGTTAGTCAACCCCTGTTAAACATAACACCATGCCACAATAACAAATTGCTATCACTTTTCAAATGACATAGTGTAGGTTGTAAGTCTAGTTGAGTATATTACGAACTCGGTTTGAGAAGTTGAAATATACCCCTCAAGTTTTCGAGATGACGATAAAAGAGTATTTTTTTACGACTGACATATTTAACCATTTGTAACTTAGTCATTTTTCAACCGATTTTGAATATTCAAATAGTATTTAAAATAAAAATAATCCTGATATTTCCAAATATATATACTATCTTTATAATACTAATATAACTATGTAGATATTTTTTAAATATCAATTACAATTTTAAACTTGTTCAACTTCTACAAGGTTTTTTTAAATCTTCATTCAAAACAACAGTATTTTTATGTTAGTAGTTTCCTGAGTAAAATGAGCATCCAATGGTTAAAATCGGTTGAAATTTTACACAGTTACGGCACTTTTTCTATTTATACATAAATATATTTTCATAAGAATTAAATTTGTCAGTTGTTTTATTTGTTTTTTCAACTACAACAAGATAATTTTTTCGAAACTTCTTTTAAAAAAATAATGTAAGTGTTTTTCTGAGTGAAATGAGAACTCGTTTGTTAAAATCGGTTGAAAATTTCCTTACTTATGGTGCTTTTTCTATATATACTCGTATGTAAAATTTTGATTCTTCCTTCTTCTCAATAATGCATTAGAAAAACAAAATCCACTCTATATATGGCCTACTTCAAGAAATGTTAACACAGGTTGAAACTGATTTTAGACACCAATAATTTCTCAAAATTTTATGAGTTGAAAGGAACAATGGACAGGGTTAGGTTAACTATACTAAAGAGTTATGACTTGCAAAGTTTCACGTTCAAAAGCCTTCACCAAAATAATTTATGGCCATTTAAAAGACGAACAATTTTAAAAAATTACTTGAAACTTGCATGAGTTTTTTTATAAATTTAATTTTTTTGCTTATAGTCTTTAAATTTCAGATAAAAACCAATACAAAAAAGACTCACTAGACGTGGGCGATATATTGAAACTGAAAAGGAAATTTCCATAATGGGTGAAAAGTTAGATGGTGTGAATTTGAAAAAAAAAATTCTTACAGTGCTTTAATAAAAATATATCTTGCGAGAGATAATTTTTGCATTAATTTTGTCATGCTAAGCATGGATACAAGTTTGTTATAATTTTTATTAAAAATAAAAATTATGTTTTTTCTTTTTTTTTTTTTTTTTTTTTTTTTTTGGATATTTAAACATTTTTTAATCGAACTAATGGTTTTCGAGATGTTGCAAATTGATTTTTACTAATAATGGATATCTTTTCCTACATTCTACAAATTATTTAAAAGTTACGCTAAGTTTTTTTTTTATTTCTGCACTAGCAAAACATACAAAACGACTTTTTATTTGATCATTATTTCGTCAATATTTATTGAATGATAACTTGTACATTTTCTTATAAATATCTCGGAAAAACAGAAAATTTACATAGTAAAATTGTTATGTTTTCAATTTTATACACATGATTATTGAAGAAATATTAACTTTATATATTGATTTCCATTAATTAATACTTTAACCCTTGTGGACTTGCGGAAAAAGCCTTTGATATGTGAAAGAAAAATTAAAATTAATTTAAAAAAAATATGTTTTCTGATACATCATCTCTAACTTCATAAATAAAGCATGTTTTGTGTATTATTTGAGTGCAAAAACAAAAAATTCAGAAATAATTTTTGAAAAATTTCGCAATATATCGAAAACCGTTAGTCCGATTTCAAAAATTTCCAAATATTCGTGCTCACCATGCCAAAATTAATGAAACGTGGTGTTTCGCAAGACATATTTTTGTTACAGCAATTTAAGAAATATTTAAAAAAATCGAAAACTTTGTTAGCAGGGCCCCACAAGTTAAAGCTATCTAATTGTTCTCCAATTTGCACCAAATACCTTTTAGACCTAATAAACGGTCAGCCATATATCGTTTTTTTTTCAACTAGTGCTTATTTCGTGAATGGTAACACTTAGCTCATGTCTGATTTGACAGATAATTAGTTTTATCCTTCCGCTGAACGAATATGGGTGTGTATACGCTTGAACAACGCTGGGAAATATTGCGATATTACTTTGAAAATCATGGTAATGTTGCAGAATGTGTGCGAAAATTGCGTTCATCTTTTCAGATGAAGCTCATTTTGATCTTGGCGGGTATGTAAACAAGCAAAATTGTCGCATTTGGGGCACAGAAATCCCGCACGCATACATTGAAAAGCCGATACACCCAAAACGAGACACTCTTTGGTGCGGGTTTTGGTCCAGAGGCATAATTGTGCCATTTTTCTTCGAAAATGAGCAAGGAGTGGCCGTTACAGTCAATGGCGATCGTTATCGGGCAATGTTGAACGAATTTTGTTCACAAAAATTGAAGAGGAGGATATTGGCAACATTTGGTTTCAACAGGACGGCGCAACGTGCTACACAGCCGAAGCTACACTCGATGTTTTGCGCCCTGTTTTTGAAGATCCCATTATCAGCCACAGAGCTGATGTCGTTTGGCCACCTCGGAGCTGCGATTTGACAACTTTGGACTATTATTAAGTGTTACGCCAACAAGCCAGAGACAATTGACGCTTTAAAGGACAATATTCGTGAAGCCATTGGTGAAATGCAGCTGCACACAATCGATAATGTGCTTAAAAATTGGACCGATCGTGTAGGCTACTGCATGGCCAGCCGAGGCAGCCATTTGAATGAAATTATTTTCCATTACTAACCGGAAGGATTGTACTTTCAAATAAAAAAAGAAATTTGTAGTAGTGTTTTTTATAACATTTTCAAAAAAAAAAGTTATTTGGCGGACCCTTTACTACAATTATCTGAACAATGAATTGAAATTTTTCAAAAAAATGTTGTATTCATACAAAACAATGTCGATCTAATGTATATATTTGGAAATATCAGGTAATTTTCTTCTAAAGATGGTTTTAAATCGGTTAACAAATTACTGAGCTACAAATGTTTAACAGAGCCTGTCACTATTTTACCGTTATCTCGAAAATTTAAGGATATATTACAACTTCTCAAGCCGGATTTGTAATACACTAAGCTAGACTTATGACCTACACTAGGTCACTGGCTAAGTGATTTCGCAGTGTAGCACTGTGTAATTTAATCGTACTAATGTTTTTTTTGTCATGTGTCTGTTACAAGTTAATGTTAAGCTTTTTTCCTTTTAACATTTTTAGTGGTGTATTTTGGTGTTAACATTACAATTTCTCTTTCCTAATGGTGGTGAGTTTGCTTAGTTCAAGAGTTTTGTCATATTTTACCGGTTTGTTTACATTTTTTATTATTATTTTTAATTTATAATGCCGGCTTTTATTATGTTTTAATGTGGCTAACAATACGGTAAGAGCGTAAGAAATTTGCCTAAGAGAGAACAGTTTATTTAAGAGAACAATATGGTTCTCTTAAAAAGTTAATATATTTTAATCGTTCATTGAATATCCCATCATATTAGATAATTACTATTAATGCGTTAAAGGAAATATTATAGTAAATTTGGGTAATGTGAGCCATGTGGTAGTACGGAACACATCTAAAAAAATAAATTAAATAAATATAAAAAATTATAAATCTTAGCAAAACTTTATCCCTCACAATGCGACAGTAGTCTTCAAACATTGAAAAAATCAATATAAACATGAAACTATAGACCATATAGTTAAACTCCGTTTTTAGTTTTTCGCCGTCACGTCAAAATTTATTTTAAAATATTAATATTAATTTTTTAAAAACTTATTTAAAAACTAGTACTCATGTTATGATTTAAATATTGACATCAACTAAATGTTAAAAATTGAGCTTTAAAAAAATATTGGTAAAAATTTTTCAAGATCGAAAATAATAAGAAGGCATTCTACAAAAAAGAAGTCATTAAAAATTTTACATAATGGGTTGTTATATGTTGCTATATTGGATCAAAAAACAAAAAGTAAAGGGTCCGCCAAATAACTTTTTTTTTTTTTTGAACTCCTGAACCAATTGGACTTTGTGTATGGCGTCATACCAAGGTCTTTATGCAAAATTCGTCTCAATGATGTCTCCGAAATGTTCAATTGTTGAGAACGACGGTTAATTGATGTTGATGACGCTTCACGCTCACTTTCTGCCACAGCAGCAATATTCTCGGGTGTACGCACTGTTTTTGGCTTTTCACGCTTTGGTTTATCGATGATGATGCCAGTTTCTTTCACTTTTTTCACAAGATAACGAACATACGGACCATATTCGTTCAGCGGAAGGATAAAACTAATTATCTGTCAAATCAGACATGAGCTAAGTGTTACCATTCACGAAATAAGCACTAGTTGAAAAAAAAACGTTAGATGGCGGACCCTTTATATAGATTTTGACCTGGAAGGGTACCGCGTAGCACATTTCAAAAAAGACTTTGAATTCGTATATCTTCTTTTTTAAGATTCAGTATGAAAGGGATTCCTACTTATTTTTAACTTCATGTAGTCACTTTTGTAACAACTTATTTTTCAAATTTTCGTAAGCAAGTGTTTAACCACTTATTATTTGGATCCTAATAACTGCTTATTTTTATTTTTTTTTTATAAGCGAGAGGAAAAGCGTGATACTTACAAGCACGACCTTGCCAAACAAAATAATGAGTTAAGACACCAAATAATAAGTTGTACAAAGCTACGAATTTCCTTAATGTTTTGTTTGGTAACAAAAGTTGTTGCTGGGAAGAAAAATCAGATTGATGACATTTTCGTTAATTTGTCAGTATATTCAAGCCTTAAGCTAAAAACGTTCAAAACGTGATAGCGAGAAACTAACAGCGAGTTTACATATATGTTGTCTCAAGTTCGTCGTACATATCGATTTTTGCATTAGAGAAAAAAAAAATGAAATTTGTAATCATAAGAAAATGTTTTAATTTTTAGGTGTAATTCTCATGACTTTTTTTAAGCGGTTTGTAGTGCATATTTTTTAAACTCAAAACTTCCAAATGTGACTTGAAAATTTTTTTGGTGACATTTACATACAGTTTTTTGGTAATAGTTTTAATATTATTTTAGATTTAGAAAGGTTGAGGTTAAGAAGAAGAATAAACGATAATTATAAACACTAGTTTCTGCCTTTTTATAGACAGGCTCATCAGTGATTTTCCATTTAAATTGTATTATTATTTGTGTCTTATAATTGTCCGATTGTCTCTATATGATAAATTTTTCAACAACCTCCGGCTGTAAGAATCAAACCTGCGCTCATCTTCCATTACAAACGTAACAAAACCACGTCATGACCGTTTAGCCATCACACCCAAGTATGGTCCCGAATCTAATGCAGCTTAATTCCAGTTTTCTTTCCTATTAGCTTTTTCTGTTATTGTATATTATACTCAGAAGTGACAACACTAACAACACAAATATTCTATTTTTAGATTTTTGTTTATTTTTATAATCTTCTCCGTCTCTATTTCACAATGTTACCAGATTGACGTATGGTTTTTACGTTCAGGGTTGACAACTTTTACGTTTTAAGTTGGGACATCGCCACAGGGCAAATTTTATAATGTGTTATATTAACGTCATATAGACAGTCGCAATTAATTTTTAATTAATATGCATTTAAATTTAATTTAGAAATGTTGAGGTTAAGAAGAAGAATCAAAGTTTTTCTCTAAAAATTATAAACACTATTAAGTTTTAAATCAGACTAGACTAGTTTCTTCCTTTTTATGGACAGGCTCATCAGTGATTTTTCATTTAAATTGTATTATTGTTGTAAAAATTATGTTGTAGAAGAAAATGTTAAATAAGAAGATTTTTTGCTACTTATTAATAAGATAAGAATATCAAAAATAAATAAGTATAATTTACAAATAATTAATTTTATTTAAGCTAAATTTAAGTTAATTGAAAGTAATAAAAATCATACAAAAAATGTGATATTTAAAAAAAAAAAATTTCAAATATTTTTTATTGCGAATAAAAATTTGCCCTTCTGAAATCAGCAATCTACACTTTTTTTATTTAAAGTTTCTGTATACAGTTATTTGCATTGTACTAAATTTTACGTAAAAAAAAGCAAAAATTTTGTTGATATTACAGCTTCTGTTTGCTATTTTTAGTCTATAAATATTTTTTAAAAGTTTTGCCAAATTTAGCAAATCAAAGTGATATTTTCAATTAACTAAAATTCATCTCGAATATATCTAAAATTTTGTAAAGTTAACAGATTTAATTTTGCTGTTTTTATTTTATTTATATTTAGCAGTTTTTTCTGCAGGGTCATTTTTAACCAAGTAAAGTAGTCTTTTTTGTTTGTTATTTTTACAGGTTTATTTCTATGAGTGTACTGTTGTAAGACATATACAAACAAATTTATTTCTTACTCAAAAAAATCCAATGAAAAAACTATGTTGCGGACACAATATAATATACTTTACGGTTATCAAAATAACGAGGAGACAAAAGGTATCCCCTACAATTATATTCTTTGATAGTTAGGGATTTTAGTTTACATATATCCTTTCAGTTATACTTTTTGGTTAAACGAAAGAAGAAGAAAAAACTGTAACTGTAACAATCGTCAAACATGCAAACTTAACTCGCAAGAACTTTACGTTTTATTGCAGATGATATCAAACTAGTACCGGTACAAAAAACAAAGTAGCCAGGAGAAAAACAAGTGGAATCAATATTACACACCAACATAACTGCACAAAATAAAAGTGAATCAATTTACTTTGGCCAAGAAGGGATAGTAAATTTTTTTTAAACAACAACATCAATACTTTCAATGATGACATCAAGAAGCATTAATACTAGTACAGCAACATCAATAGCAACAGCAACAAAAAAATTGTCTTAATCGACAGCAGCAACAGCAACAATAAAAACAACGACCACAAATACCACATTTTATGCTGTCATCATTGTAATATAAAAGTTTTCTGTTTTACATTACCACACACTTGTCCACAATGTAAAACAGCACTTGCTACTAGAGACGGGCATGTGTGCAGAATTTTGCATGATGTAAGTGAATAACGCGTGATCACGTGTAAGTGTGAGTGAAACCTAATTTTACTCACGTGAGCATGAGTGTTTAGAAAAAACTTCTTCGTTAGTCAACGAGCGAAATTTTCGCGTGAGTGACTACAAATTTAGAAAAAAAAATTTTCTCTTTAAATAATTTTTTTTTTTTATATTTTTTTTCCGATTTAATGTTTTTGGCTTTTTAAAATTCAAAATTACTGACAAAATTATATATTCAGTGGAATTTTGAGTTAAACATTTAAATTGCCTTAATTTTACATTTTATTTTTTTCCGGCAGTATTTTGTTACTTGAATTTTCGTGAATCACGCGTGAGTATGAGTAAAACGTGAATTTATTCACGTGAGCGTGAGTGAGTGTGAGTAATAAGAAATGCTCGCGAGTGATTGTGCGTAAGTGGAATTTACCTTTCGTGAGTGTTAGTGCGTGTAAGTCAAAATTTACTTACGCGTCAATCTTGACACATCCCAATGGTGGTAACATTGAAAGCAACACCAGCAGCAGACATAAGAATAAGAAGATGACTATAAATAGTCACAGCAACAATGACCACACATCATGCCATTGATTCTAACCCTTTAACGGCAAATGATTAACCCTCTAATGCCCGAATTTTGTTTTGCAATGAAATTCATACCATGTATTCGTCTCGCAAAACAAATAATAATTTCTCTTAAAAAAATGTTTTTCGCTGACTACTTTCGGCGATACGAGCAAAAATAATTTAAAATTTATCTCGAAAACTAATGCAAGTAAAACAAAAGTTTGTACCAAAAATTATTGCTCTTACCAAGATATAACCACAATCCAAAAATAAACTTTTTGTGCTTCTTTTTAAGAAGATATGGCGATTTTCGCTTTTTGCAAAATGCGAAATAGGGCGAAAAAGTATCTTAACTTCAATATTTTTTGTTCAAACTTTAGACTTTTGCTACTATTACTCTATACCAAATTTCAAAACGATCCGTCCATTACTTTATAAGTTAAGGCAAAGTCCTATAGAGATATCCTCATAAAATCCTATTCGTCCTTGAAGAAAAATAAGGACGGATTATTAAAGGTAATACTTCAATCTTAATTATAATTAATTTTCAAGAGTTTTAAATCAACTTAAATAAGTGTTTTAGATGTTGGAAATCTCAGTTAATTAAAAAATTATTATTTTTTGAATTTTTACAAAATTTGAACTTTAAAGCTTTCTCGCGTTTTAACAGTGCACTGAATACGAACAGTTTCTTCGCAAAACTTTGAGCTAATTCACTTTTATGTCGAACTATATCAATTTCTAAGTATAAAACAGTCATTCGAAGCATTTGGGTTCAATTTTATAAACGATGACAAATGTCATCGTCAGTCGTTAGAGGGTTAATATATGCCCCATTTTTACTTTTTGCTATTTTAGGAAAACCTACAAGACGATTTAAACAAAACTTGTTGTGATCGACAATGGACAAATGTGGCTTTTTGCGATACCTATATATATTGTACGCTAATAGTCTCAGAGACTTACATGGTCAACACAAAGTCAAAAAATTAGTTTTTGTTTTTTTATATTTTTTACATTGTTGTTTTTAAGTTTTTATAATGTTAACAATACAGTTTTGATTTTATACAAAAATGGTTATTATTTTTGAAATAGCCGTTACTTAATGCAAAATACAAAATTAAAACTTAGTCAAAATCTTAATCCATTCAGGAGTGGCAGCCGATTAATGATTTAGCTTTAGTTTTAATTCAATATTTCTCCAATAATGGGAGCAGTAAAGCATCAAAACCAGCACAATACTTGAGCCATAGAACCAAGACTCCACGTAGTTTGGGCCAAAAATCTTCAGCGGCTTAAGTTCGGTGGTCAAAGTGCTAATAATGTTGATGATGTGTATACAGAGCACAATGATAATAATGATGATGATGGATTCGAAAATGATGATTTAAATGAAAATAGTTTTGTTTGTCATATCATGGCCAGTCAGATCCAATCAACATCCTTGTACGATTGTATTACATCCCACAACAGGTGATTTCCTAAAGTGAGTAGTGATACTTTTGAATTATAAAACTTTATGACAAAATTTTTGGTCTTCTATTTAATCTGATTGGGAAAGTATGCCAAGTGATGTGCATAAATATACTGACAATGATAAATACAAAATACGAAACTTTTATCAAAATATATAAATTTTGTAAAACATAGACATGTTCATTCCAATTATTCCATTCCATTAGCACTTAACCCCGAAATGTGCTAATATATTTTTAATGTGATCTTTTAATTTGATGACAAAATATTAGTCTCAATTTTTAGCCTAAATGCCAAAAATGCATCTGTACATTGCACTTGGCATCCTTTACATCTACGTTTTTTTTTGTGTAGTACGAATAGTTTATTTAACTAATCTAAATATTATTCTCTGTGTTCTTTTTCTGTCCTTTCAAGTGATTATAATAACACAACGGATTTGCATATTGCTATAACAACTTTGATTGGCTGTATGTTTGAAATTCATCGCCACGGGTTACGGCGTCATCATATACACATGCGGCCTACAATTAAACCCTATTTAACAAAAAAAAAAAAAATCTATAGACAAATTTAGAAGTTATGCCTACACGGGCTTACAATATTTTAGATTGGTCAAGACCTTACACTTGCTGTAAATATTTGTAGTTGTTTGAGTTGTAATACTGTTTCTATATTTTTAAGAGGAAAAACAGTCATATGCAGAATAGTTTTCATTTTTGACTACATATGAAGTTCATTAAAAAAAAAACCACATCAAATTACTGTATTACAATTTTACATTCATTTTATACAGTAATTGTTGTTTATTTAAAAAAATAAAACAAATAAAATTTTGTATATTTTTTACTACAATTATGGTTAATTTTTTGAACAGTAAAAAACAAATGACAATGTTAATTGAATTTACTGAAATAGTCGTCTTTTTTCTAGTGAAATTTCATTTGTTTTTAACTACATTTACAGAGGTCTTTGTCTACATAGTATTTTAAGTGTAGGACTGAAATATACTTTCATAAAGACTTGAGATCCGCTGAATCCGAAATTGACCTCGAAATTTCATTATACTCAGAATATTGTGTAGTTTACTGTTTGAAGTTTAATAATAAAGTTTTCGGTTGAGTTAAAAATAAAGAGGCACGCATTAATTTTTCAAATAAATACTTATTTCAACAAGTTTATACATTTGTTCAAAATAATTTACTACCATTTACCGATTTTTTTTTTGTTCATTTATTGTTTTCATTTACTTAAAGTTTCATACAACTTGACAACAAAAACGAAGTATTGTCATTTATTGGTTTCCGTTACAGTTATTATAAATTAAAACTGTGATTTATATACAAAATTATTTCAACTCAAATTACAAGAAATTAAAAAATTGTACACACTTATTTCACTTATTTAAAGGCACTAAAAATTCCATATTCAGCAGCCAGAATCTTTTGCAATTTTTAACCGATTGCAGAACTATAAAATTAAAATGGAAGCTAGACATCTTGAGATATAAAAAACATCCTGGCAGCAGCAGTTTCTTACCTATAGATCTTTTTTTGAGCAATTAATCAAAAAAGTTAAAAAATTTGCTATTTTTTTTGGTTCACTTGGATAAAGGCATTTTAATTAAATTTAATGAAGAACGGTTTTTCTTGTTTTTTAATTAATTTTACTTTATTAAAGAGTTTTTAGTAATGGGTACAACCACCTTTGTTTTTAATAACTTCAAATATACGGGTTTTCATTTCTGCATCTTTTTCATATTCTACTCTTCGTAGCGTTTCCAACTTAGCGTTCCAACAACGCTCTATTTTCCTCTATGAAAAAGCTCGTTGGGCCGAGCTCAACGATTTCTTTCGGCATTTTAACTGGAAAATCTGTTTTTTCGACGACAACGTCGATGCCGCTGCAGAAATGGTAGTCAATATTATTATGCTAGGAATGAAACTTTTTATTCCAACGAAGCATATTTCGGCTAAATCAAAACACAAGTGTTCGTTTAACCAGACGTGCAAAAATGCAGTCAGATCCAGAGAGGCAGCGTTTAGTAATTGGCGTTCGAATAAGAACGCCGTTACTGATCTGCACCGCAAAAAGGCGAGAACCGAGTGTGCCAAGGTACTTAGACGCGAAAAGGTTATATACGAACAGCGTCTACGTGCCAAAGTTCTTTCTGCTCCTCGGGGCAGTAAGACCTTTTGGTCGTTTGTTAAAAGAGTAAGGGATAATGCTAGTTCTTCTATTCCAACTCTTTTAAAGGACGATCAATCATTCACTGACCCGGTTGGTAAGGCCAACCTTTTCGCTGAACTTTTTGCAAGAAATTCTTTCTTGCCGGAAAGCGATCATGGCTTCCGTATTGGTCGATCTACGGGAGACCTGTTGGCGTTTCTATCGGAACGTTGGAGCCGGTCAATCCACCGTATTGGTGAGAGTAAAGTGGTTGCTCTAGATATTTCTAAGGCGTTCGATCGTGTGTGGCACGGGGCACTCGTGACTAAGCTAGTTGCTTTTGGTGTCGGTAATGTCTTCTCTCGATTTATAACGAGTTTTCTCAGAGACCGCACGTTACGTGTTGTTTTAGATGGGGTCTCATCAAACGAGTTTCAGCTAAATTCAGGGGTACCGCAAGGTTCTGTTCTTTCTCCTACCCTTTTTCTTATTTTTATTAATGACCTCCTTGGTCAGACCATCAACCCTATCTACTCTTTTGCAGATGATAGCAACATTTGTCATTCATTTTCATTCGATCACAGGCCAAACTCTTTGGAGATAGAGGGCATGCGGACAGAACATGAATGACACACTCAATCAAGACCTTTCTACAATCTCCGAGTGGGGGTCGCGCCAATAAGGTCGATTTTAATGCATGCAAAACACAATGTTGTATGTTAACCCACAGACGGGCTGTGGAATTGACATTGTCATCTGTAACTATGGATGGTATAGGTATTGAGGAATCGGATACTCTTGATGTTCTGGGCATGAGAATACAGTGTGATGTCCGTTGGAATAAGCACGTATTTCAAGTGTCGAAAGAGGCATTCAAGTGTCTCGGTTTTCTAAAACGGTGCAAGACTTACTTCACTCCATCCGATCTCCTTACTATTTATACCAGCTATATCCGGCCAAAAATGGAATACAACTCTCATATATGGGCAGGGGCTCCATTGTCTATTCTGAAGCTTCTGGACCGTGTTCAGGGGAGGGCGGTGAAGCTTATCAATGACAGTAGTGTATCCAACTCTATTGATTCATTGGAGCATCGTCGGAATGTGGGTTGTGTGACACTTTTCTATCGATATTACCATGGGAGATGCTCATCTGAGATAAGTGAACTTATTCCACGAGCCCGAGTTTTTATTCGTAATACTCGCTTATCTAATAGAGCACATCCGTTTGTAGTTGATTGTCCTGTGTTTCGCACAACGCATTACAGAGAAAATTCGTTTTTTAGTCGAACAATTCGTATGTGGAACAAACTTCCCGCAGAAGTCTTCCCTGATACTTACAATTTAGAAAAATTTAAATCAAATATCCACAAACACTACTCCCTCTTTCCTCCTTCCCATACCTTATTTTCCTGATCAATACTATGCACTGCATGAGTAGGGGGCATCCCCTGAGTATTGGTTAAATTATAAAAAAAAAAAAAAAAAGATAAAGCGAATTAATGTAATCCAACCAAATTTGATTCCAAGCATCCTTAATGGCCTGAATTAGTGACTCCTTGTCATCGAATTGTCTTCCTCCTTCATAGACTTTACGAGATAACCAACCACAGACATTTTCAATAATGTTTAAATCAGGAGAATAGGGTGGCCAATCAAGAATATTTACATTTTGGCTTGAAATGAACTCCTTAACTACTCTCGCGTTATGTATAGGAGCATTATCCTGCTGCAATATGGGACCAAATAGCTCACTGAACTTCGGAAAAGCCGATTCTAATAACGTTTTATAGCTTGCACCATTCATTTTTGCACTTTGAAATTCAAGATCGATGGTGCCATAGTACGTAATAGCACCCCACACTATAACGACGCCCTCTCGGCTGTGATGTCGGTTCAAAAATCGCTTTTCTTTCCGCAGATCATGGATATAATAGTTGTAGCCATCAGGTCCATGTAAATTAAACTTATTTTCATCCGTAAATATTGCGGCTCTCCAGTCATTTACATGACCTCTTTGCTGCACATCCCATACCATGTAGTCTCTTGCGAATTGAAGCCGTTTTTCCTTACGCGGAGCATTAAGTGGCGGTTTTTTTTTTAATTTCAGGTATTTTAGATACTCACAGCTCTTAATTACTCTGCGTACTGTTGACTTGCTCGCTTTTACTCCAGCTTGAGCTCATATTTTTGATAAGGATAAGGCAGGATTAGATGCAATTCTTATGATTTTTCTTTTCTCAAACGCAGATAAGGACAATGAAACCGTTCCTTTAAATTTTTTTTCAATACCTTTCGGGGTCCTTAATGTAATTGTCAACAACTGTTGGGCTTCGTTAAATTTTTTGAGCTATTGCGCGGTTAGAATAACCTTCAAAACGGTAAACATCGGTTTTAATTTTTTCCGATAAATTCAAAACTTTTTTTCTTGCCATTTTGACTTGTAAAATTATTAAGATGCAATAAATTGTAATAAATAAACGCTCCCTACGAAAAATCATCGCTTACTTTAAAAATTATAAATAAATAATAAAGTGCCTTTATTCAAGTGAATCAAAAAAATAGCACAGTTTTGGATTTTTTTTAATAAATTGCTCAAAAAAAGTTGTAAAGGTAAAAAACCACTATTGGCATAATTTTTTTATATCTAAAGGTGTCTGGCTTCAAATTCTATTTTATAGTACTACAATCAGTTAAAAATTGTAAAAGATACAGGATGATGAACACAGATTTTTTAATGCCTTTAAATAAGTGAACCGGAGTGTATGAGTGAGTGTGTGAGTGTGTATACATTTTGTAGAAGAACAAAACAAACAAAAACAAAAAACTGAAGTAATTTTAAATAACTGAACATAACTTCTATTTTTACTGATCTGTAGTTAAAATTTGAACATTTATTTTTAACTTACTATTAATTTGTTCCTATGGATTTTTTTTAATTTTATTTATTTATTGACAACGCTAGCTCAACAAGAGCTGAATTAAGATAAGTTTACAATAGCAATTTGTTAACATGATTTTTATACTATAACTAAAATTACAAAAAAACAAAAAAATAAATATAATTTAAAATAGAAACTAATAAAACTATAAATTAAACAAAAATATTAGAATGTGATAAAGGGAAATGAGATAATTAGTTAACTACAAATTCGAAGTAGCTCCGTTCTAAATTTGTTTGCGTTGCTTATTATTTCAACACTTTTAGGAATTTGGTTCCATATATGTGTTGTACACTTCTATGGAACCAACAGATCAAAAATAAATTGAAAACTTGTTCGTTATGTGCAAGCTCTACATTTGGTGGATATACAATACATGCTTTTTGTTTTTATTCTCCTTTTTATTTTCGCACTTGCTTTGTTTAATAACAAGATATGAAGGGGGAAGTAAGCAAGACCGTACTTTGTCTTTTCTTACAAGTTTGATATAATTTTTTATTAAAAATAAAAATTATGTTTTTTCGACCTTTAATTGTGTGATGAGTTCTGATGATGGGAACATAGAAAATTCCCGAATTAGATCTATCAACACATTCCTGAAAGTGGTCAATTAATAAATTTGAAAACAAAAACTATAGATTATTTGTTATGACAATAACAATAATATAGAGAACAGCCAAGAGCTTGAATAATTTTGATTTTTATTGCACAATTAAAGGTCGAAAAAACATAAATTTTATTTTTAATTAAAATTATATCAAACTTTGTATAACAGACAAAGCACGGCCTTGTTTACTTCCCCTTTACATCTACCCAGCCAGAAAAATACGAACGGCAAAGCATTGGCCCAGTGCTTTCAACGGTGGTATGAGCGTTGACAGAGCGTTGGATATCTGAAGATTTAAGTGCTTTGCCAACCCCAAAATGATAACACCGGGCAGGGCTTGGCCGTTCCTTTTTTAAAACGTTGGCAAAGCAATGGCAATGAGCGCTTTGCCAGTACTAAAACCATAATTTTAAAACGTTGGCAAAGCATTGGTAGAACAACCAATAAAGTGATTTTTTAATAATATAATAAGTGCTTTGCCAACCTCAAAATGATAACACCGGGCAGGGCTGGGCCGTTCCTTTTATAAAACATTGGCAAAGCACTGGCAATAAGCGGTTTGCCATTACCAAAAACAACCAATAAAGTCCTACTTAGTAATTCACTTCAGTAAAGAGTTGTATTAATTCTTATTGAATGATTTCGGTAATTTGAACAGAAATAACAATAGGCTTGCGTCAACTAAGTCAATTACAAAATAACTGAATATTTTTTTTATCAAATTATTTTTGTGATAAGTTAGCACGATTTTTTTACCTACTATTTTACTAAAGAAAGAAATTTGAAAATAAATTTCTTAAGTAAAATTTTAGTACAAAAACTATACTTTGTGCTTACTATAATAGGAGACCTTAATATTCTTAACTTCAAATCATAAATTGCAAGTAAGTTTTGAATTTTTCCACTCTTGTTGTGAACAAGGGATGTGCCACTGTTTTAATTAAGTTAACGGTTGTAAATTTTGTGAATAAGTACTGGCAATGCACTTTTTGCCAATGTTGGGAAAGCGTTCTAAGTCAGTACTGTGCCAGTGCTTTTTTATTTTTACGGTTGTAAATTTTGTAAATCAAGTACTGGCAGAGCACTTTTTACGAACGTTGGCAGAGGGTTCTAAGCCAGAGCTGTGCCAGTGCTTTTATTATTTTACTGTTGTAAATTTTGTTAATTAAGCACTGGCAAAGCACTTTTTACTAACGTCGGCAGAGCGTTGTAAATCAGTGCTTTTCCATCACTTTATTTGTTGGATCATTGGCAAATAGTGCTCTGCCAGTGCTTGATTTTTCAGACCATTGGAAATTTCTGGCTGGGTAGTTTTTAAACAAAACAAGTGTAAAAATAAAAAGGAGAATAGACACAAAAAGTGTGTATTATATATCTACCAAATGTAGAGCTTGCACATAACGAACAAATTTTCAATTTCTTCTTGATCAATGGTGATAATTTTAACTTCGAGCTCATATATTAGTTCTCATTTAGTGGGAAAACTGGGTTATATGAATGTTTGATGTTTGCATTTGATTGTCGCTTCTTTCAAAACTTGTTCTGATGATGGGAACCTAGAAAATTCCCGAAAGAGATCTATTAACACATTCCTGAAAATGGACAATTAATAAATTTGAAAACAAAACCTCTATAGATTATTTGTTGGGACAATATCATAATAAAGAAATATAGAGTATAACCTCAAACTTGAATAACTTTAATTTTCATTGCACAATTAAAGGTCGAAAAAATATGAATTCAAACTTTTAGCAAAAATGTTTACTATTTTTTACTATTTTAGTGTAAAGCCACTAAATAAGCGTGGTAAAACACGTAATTTTTTAAAATATATTTAAAAATACTGCAACCATTGAATTTTAAGTGTTAATTTTTGTTGGTTGTTTTTTTTTTATTTATTTTTACTGGATGGTTTTTGTCTAATTTTTTATAATATTTTTTGATACTTCTTATAAACAAAAAATCATTTTTATGAAAAATATAAGAAATTGAAATGCAATTACTTACTAACATGTGATTGTTTTTGATTATCAGTATTTTTTTTTTTTTTTTTTAAATCAAGATTTTTTTTTTTTTTTTTGTTGAATATCAAGTATTTTGTAATTTTAAATCTCGCAACTCTAGTGACAGATTACACACAGATATGAATCGAAGATGCATAATTCTTGAGCGAGAAAGTATATTAATGAGAACTATATCTAGATTTTAGTTTATATCTTGCTCTAGACTTCACATCAGCTATGCGAATTTTTCGACATATGGAACTTAATTCACATCTGTGTATTACTCTGTGATAAGTGTGCTCCTCTTCCAAATGAATTATTGCCAATTTCGCTATTTTATTATAAAATCTAGCAAGTTTTAAAAGCATTTATCTGCATAAAACATGATTTATAACGCATCTAGACTAGTTAACAAAACAAGAGTTTTACCAAAACGAGTGGAAACGTATAAAGACCTGTTGAAATATAATAAGGAGATTAAATACATGTTTTGGAAAAACACGTGTTTTGATATCTAGAGTAAATGTGGCTCTAGCTTTTAGCGGGAGACTTAGCGATTTTCTTCAAGTCTGCTTTGTGGATTTTCTAAGTGTTTTTTGTTTTAATATTTATTTTCTTGTAAAACAAGGATATTTTATTATATTGTTGAGTTTTTACTTTTTAAGAAACATTTTAAAAGTCCTCAAAATTTATAGATTTAAGGCTAAAAAAAAAAAAAAAGTATAAATAATAATACTAGAAAAATTTCTAACAGTGGCCAAATGTTTCACCATTGTAATTTAAAGTGTTTGTAATATTTGATATAATTTTTATTAAAAAATAAAACATTATGTTTTTTCTACCTTTAATTATGCAATGAAAATAAAAATTATTCACAAATTATATTTTAACAGATAAAAATAAAATATGGTTTTAACCACCCACCAAGTAACTGAGAGATTTGCATTATCTTTATTTTATAACAAGTTTGATATATTTTTTTTTTAAATAAAAATTATGTTTTTTCGGCCTTTATTTGTGCAATGAAAATGAAAATTATTCAAATAATCTATAGAGTTTTTGTTTTCAAATTTCTAAGACTTACTTACTTTCCTACCCAATGGAAACATGCAAAAATTATAATGGTACCAAAACCAGGTAAACCAGAAAACTGTATTAGCTCATACAGACCGATTAGTCTACTACCAATTCTTTCAAAATTATTTGAACGTCTTTTACAAAAAAGGCTATTTCCCATTCTGGATGCTCTGCAAATTGTGCCCGAACACCAATTCGGTTTTCGACAAGACCATGGAACACCCGAACAATGCCATAGGGTTGTTCAAACTATAAGAGAGGCTATAGAAAAACAACATTATTGTTCCTCAGTTTTCTTGGATGTGAAGCAAGCTTTTGACAGAGTTTGGCATAATGGACTGTTATTTAAATTGAAAAATATGTTAGCCGCACCGTACTACCTCCTGTTTAAGTCATATTTAACTGAACGTAGTTTCTATGTTAATATAAACGATGAAGATTCAGCAATTGGTACTATTAAATCTGGTGTCCCCCAGGGGAGTGTTTTGGGTCCTGTGTTGTATACGTTATTTACTTCTGATTTACCCACGAACAATGATGTGTTGATTGCGACGTATGCAGATGATACTGCAATATTAGCTGCCAGAGAATCTGCTGCCGAAGCCTCTAATGTAGTTCAGAGACAACTTAACTTAATTCAAAAATGGTTAAATAAGTGGAATATTAAAGTTAATGCCGAAAAATCTACCCACGTAACATATACCCTTAAAGAGGGAGACTGCCCCTCTTTATCTTTAAATGGAGTCACTATTCCTTCAACTAACTGTGTTAAGTATTTGGGCTTACACATAGACAGACGTTTAACATGGAAAACTCACATAAAATCGAAACGAAAGCAACTAGATATAAAAACCAAAAAAATGTATTGGCTATTGGGTAGCAAATCCCAATTAAGTTTGGAGAATAAACTAATACTTTATAAAACTGTTTTGAAACCTGTGTGGACTTATGGAATTCAACTGTGGGGTACGGTAAGTTATTCCAATATTGATATTTTACAGAAATACCAGTCGAAAACTTTAAGATTTATAACTGATGCACCTTGGTTTGTTAGAAACGATGTCATTCACAATGATCTTGATATCCCCAAAATAAGAGATGAAATTAAAAGATTCAGCACAAATTACCTCAATAGACTAAGTAATCATCCTAACTCACTTGCAATTACACTTTTAGACGACAGTAACGAAGTAAGAAGACTAAAAAGACTGCACATTTTAGATCTCCCATTTTTAAAATAGGCATTCCTTAGCATAGAAAATGTATTATACTGATCAGTAATGTTTTATACATGTATATTTGTTAAGTTCAATGGAACTTAACTACTCTGTTATTTTAAATTACTTCATAAGATTTGCTTAATATTTTTCATATTGTAAATAGATTGCAAATAAATAAATAAATAATAAAAAAAAAAAAAAAAAAATTTATTAATTGCTTTCAGGAATGTGTTGATAGATCCATTTCGGGAATTTTGTAGCTTCCTATCATCAGAACACGCTTTGAAAGAAGTGACAATCCCATTCAAAACATCAATCATTCATATAAACTAGATTTCTCACAAAACGAGAACTTATATATGAGCTCGAAGTTAAAGATTATCACCATTGAACAAAAATAAATTGAAAGCATGTTTGTTATGTGCAGGGTTACCTTTGGTAGATATTCAATACACATTTTTTGTTTTTTACTTTTTATTTGCACACTGGTTTTACTTAAAATAAAATCAAAAACAAAATGTACAGGGGGAGTAAACAAGACCGTACCGTATTATAACTTTAATGCCGTTAATGATTTTATATACATTCTTTTTCAAAAATAATTTAAAAAAAATAAAGCCCCTTATTTGGTATGAATCGGTAGTTTAGCGGTTACGGTATATATCCTTGACTAAAATGAAATCCCCAATTGGTTTAAAAATTTAGGCTCGGATTTCTATTTTATGGTCTCTTGTAATAACTGTTTGTTTTGAATATCTGTAACTTTAAAGTGTTTTTTTTTACATTTTTCATATTTGTACTGTTGTCTTCAAAGTTCATTTAAAATGTTGTTTTATGCCAAACAATCCGCCGATGCCGCGGATTATTTAGATTTTTTCCGGCTCAACCCCTAAAGCCTTCGTCACTGCCGATTATTTTGGTCGGTTTGTTTCTCTGATGACGACATTGGCAACATCGACCGAAAATAGTTTGGTTATTAACAAACGTCCACAACTAAAACGACAACAACAACATCGCAGTAATCATCACAGCCACCAGAGTATTATATCACGCCCGCATTCTGCCTTATGTACTACTGAAGAATATTAGAGAACGCTACAGCAACAATAACAGCAACAAAATGAAAACAACTAAAACACCATTGTAGCCATAGGAAATGCATTGAATTGCATCGTTGTATGCAGGCTTGCCATTTTAGCATTCAAATTTATTTTTTATTTACAAATATGGCAAGATAAGACATATTTTTTTATTTCTAACCATAAAATATTTGTTATTTATAATAAATTAATAAATAAGGTTTACAGAATTTTAATAAGGTAGTTTTTTTATAACATTTTAATGAAGGAAGAATAAATTTGGATGCAGAAATGGCAAGCCTGCTTGTATGTCTAAAATTCTGGTGACTTCTATCTGTGTGTGTCCAAGTGTGAATGTACATTTCTATGTAGTGTGTGAGTGTGTATGCCGGGTTTACTGTACAAAGTACTCGTATCCTATGACCACAAATCTTCAAAGAAAACCAACATACTTACACAAATATATTTATGAACATAAAAGGATTTTTTGCAACATGCGAAAGGTGACCATTTTGTAATATGAAAACGTTCTTTGGAAAACCTAAAATTTTAATAAGTTTTATTCTCAACTCAGAAAAAAATATTGTCTATAAAATTTAAATTAAACTTTTGATTGATTTCGAATTCACTTTCAATTAAAAGTTTCATAATATCTGTTAAAGGTGTAATTTAAAATGATTTCGGTTCACAAAAAATTGCCAATTTTTATAAACCACAATAAGAACAATTGAAAATAATGCAAATTATCAAAATTGAAAGAAAACCGCCAAAGCAAAAAAAATAAAAAATTTCTAAAATTATAAAAAAAAAAGATAATAAAGAAACACATTTTTAGTCTTCGTAGGTTTGCGTTAGAGCTTGTTCGAACGAGGCATGGAAGCGATGCTTTAGGCAGCCAATATACACCAATTTTACTTGAAATTTGATACTTCGAATATGAACTAGCTCACGGTTGTAATATTACTTGGATTTCTGAGCAGGAACGTCCGAAAAAAAGGTTAAAAACTAAACAGCTAGCCCTTGACTGCTTTTCCAAAGAGAGAAACTTTAAATCTGGTATAAAGATTCCTGTTCTCTGTAGACAACCGCTAAAATAGGATTTTTGGAAATTTCTAGAATTAGGGGCAAAAACAGTGAAGTCTCCTCCTAGGCAGCCAGGGAGAGCTGCTAAGCGAGCAAATTTTTATTTTTTAAAAATCCTACGGGAAGCTTCTATAATGGAAAAAATCACCAAGATTTTGCCCTGCCACAAGAAGACGACGTCATAAGTATAGTCAAAAATATCATTATATTTCGTGCAAAAAAATTCTCCTGGTACAGAGTTTTATGATTTTTGTACATGGTTTTCTTAAATGTACTGCCTTTTTCCTCGATGTACTTTTTTGACGATTTTATGTTTGGCAACGCTAACCGAAGAAAATAATCAAGAAAAACATTTTTAGTGTTTAGCTTGATCGGACTAGACATGTGAGCGATGCTTTAGTCATCCAACCTAAACCCACTTGGCTTGGAATTTGAAACTTCGAATATGAACCAGCGCACTGTTATAATAATTTTTAGATTTCTGAGTAGGAACGTGGTAAAAGTAGAGTTTAATTGAAAATGAAAACATGTATTTAATGTAACTACTGTAAGAACATGAATTTGAAATAAAGATCAGTTTGTTATTTGCCCTTAAAGCAAGCGGTTGTGTTTGATTTCTTTTCACGCTATAGGTGGTATTTTTGGAAATTTCTAGGGCAGGGCAAAAAGCAGTGAAGTCTCCTAATTGATGACCTGGTAGAGCTGCTGGAGCGATGAAATTCAAATTTTGTACTTGAGATTCTAATCCCGCGAATAAATTCGCTTAAAAGGGATTTATGGATATTTTTATCGGGAGGTGCTAAAAAGGCAAAAGTCTTCCTCATTTCGCCCTGCCCAAAACACCTTGGCTAGAAGTTCTAAACCTTAAATATATGTACAAGCATTAACTCGCTGATGTTATAAATAATATGAAATTTTAAATTTACAGATATGATACACAGATATGATACTTTTTTAAATTAGGGCCACCCAAGCAGAAAAATACAATCTGAACATTGTTGGCAAAGGTTCGGAAACGGTTGGTTATGCATTGGCAGAACGTGGGATTACCAATCATGACAGTATTGTCCTGTTGCCCCATTGATAACAGCGGCCAACCGTTGGTTTGAACGAACTTGCCACCGTTGGTACAACGTTCTTAGTTAAGAAAATGTGATGCTTTCAAATAGCTTAAATTATAATAATTTTGAGAAATATGTATAATAAAGCACAGTTGAGAAGCAGCAATACAGTTGGGTCTTAATCTCATACATCATATATAAATATGAAAAATATAATAAAAGTTGAAAATGCTTCTAATTGGTTGTAATATTGGTAAAACCAAAATTGGCAAATAATTTTTCAGGTCGTACTGGCAAAACACATGCTTTGCAATTAAAAAAGAGTTTGTTAATTCTTTTGAGCTAATAAGACCTAAAAGATTCATGTGTATACAAACTAAATTTTTGTTTACAGTTTTGTCCCGACGTTTCGTCGATTATTTGTCGACTTCTTCTGGAGATGCGTAAATTTTGATATTATTACATTCAAAAAAATTTTTATAAATAATTTTACATTTAACATGTAACATACAACAAAAAACAAGAATTTAATAAAAAAAACACATCCTACCTTAATATCACAGATTAATTCAGTGTCCCTAATACCATTTAAGTTGTACCTTTGGTAATTTTAAGACGGTGGATTTTACAAAATCAGCAGTGGTACTTTTTTTGGGCCGGTTGGCAATTTTACCTGGACAGGAATATGCTAAAAATAGCGACTAAAAATAGCGATTGACCAGGATGTATCGCACTTGACATCCTCTCCAATCCGCTAAAGTGTAGGACTTGAAATTTGGTATGTATGTTTTTAATCCCGTGTAGATATCCGCACACCTAGAAAACCGACACGATAATAACAACCGTATTTATTACCAGAAAATTCAATAGCAACAACCGAAACATTCGACTGGCTACAAATATGGTTGCTAATACCGAGTGCATAAAAGGACTTTTTGCAAATGCCTACTCGGAGCAGTGAAGTCTATTCATTGCCGGTTCGCCTAAACCACTTTGTATAGAAATTTAAAATCTTAAATATGCGTTTCTAGATTTCTGCCAAAAAATCCGGTAAAATTTGATGTTAAAATTCGGAAATTCAAATTTTAAGTGTCCGTTATTACACTCTAATTAATTTCTGTTGAAATTTACCCAACTTATAGTAGGAAACTGTACTCCTACTATAAGTTGGGTAAATTTACTCTATGTGTGTAAATGAAAAAAATACGCACATTGAGAATAAGTTTGTGAACACAAAGTTGGTAAATTTACAATGGAAGTGCGTAAAATTTTGATAAAATTAATAAATAAATGAGTAATTTTACCAAATTTTCGTGTAAAAAAACATGATTTACGTGCAATTATACGTATAAAATGTGTAAAAATACATATTGATAAGCGTAAAAACCCCCTAAAAATGCGTATCTTTACCTTCCGGTAAAAAAGAGTAACAGCCCAAAATTATTTTCAAATAAAACAAAAAATTAATTTTTAGAAATAGTTTTATTAATGTGTTGTATAATAATAAATTTAATAATAAATATTTGTATATAACTTGTTGTACATATACAGAGCTTCAAAGATTGAATTCTATTTTAAAAAATTCAATCATTGCGAATTCAATAATTGGGAGTTTAATCTATTTTTAACTTAATCGATTTACAATTTGCCGAAATCGGCGAAACTGAAAATTACCGCCAGAATTGAAAAAAATCGCTAAAATCGAAAAAAATATCGTTAAAATGAAAAAAATCCCAAAAATTTAAAACAATCTCCAAAATTGAAAAAAACGCCAAAAATGTAAAAATTACTTAAATTGAAAAAATCGACAAAATTTAAAAAAAAAATCGCCAAAATTAAAAAAAAAAAAATCGCCAAAAATAAAAATATCGCCAAAAATTTCTAAAACAAAAAACATTGCCAAAATGAAAAAATTTCAAAATCTAAAAACGGCAAAAGTAAAAAATCGCGAAAATTAAAAAAAAAAATCACCTTAATTGATAAAAAATTGCTCAAATTGGAAAAATTTGTCCGTGTCTTTTGTTTATCTCTGTTAGTTTTTGAAACATAGGCGATGTTTCAAATAAATACCCTTTTTTATCTGCGATGCTTACTTTTCGAGAAAAACGCGATTTACGAATCCAGCCAATCAAATCGAAATTTAGGATCGTTGTAGGGGTAATGGGGTTGAGTTTTGAACAATGGTGCAGCAATTTTTCCCCCAGCTCCATTAGTTTTGTAATATGTACCTTTTAAAAATTGACTTAATAAAAAACGTCCATAACTTAAAAAATAAAAAAAGCAACTGGAAAAATGTTTGCACAGGTGTTCAAAACTCAACCCCAATACCGGCCTGATTGGCTAGGTTCCTAGATTGCGTTTTTCTCAAAAACAAAACATCGCAAAGCAAAAAGAGAATTTATTTGAAACATCGCCTGTGTTTCGAAAACTAATAAAGATACATTTACATCTATTTTAAGTTTCTCGTCAATATTTTTCGTTTTTTCAATTTAAGCTTTCTTTCCAATTTGAAAATTTGTTTCATTTTTGGCGATTTTTTTTTTGCAAATATTTTATTTTTAATTTCGAAATTTTTTTAATTTTTAGCTATTTTTCTAATTTTTGGCGATTTTTTTTTAATTTTTGCAGATTTTCTTTTAGTTTTAGGGATTTTTCTAATTTTTTGCGATTTTTTTAAATTTTCGAGACTTTTTCATTTTTGCGATTATCTTTAAATTTTAGCGTTTTTTTTCAAATTTGGATTTTTTTTAATTTCAGCGATTTTTTTTTTATTAATTTTAACGTTTTTTTTTTCATTTTTGGTGATTTTTTTATCTTAAAAATTTTCTCAATTTTAGCGATTTTTGGCGATTTTTTCAATTTTGGCAATTTTTTTCAATATTGACGATATTTTTAAATCGATTGCGTTAAAACCGACTGAATAAATCGAATGAAGAATTTTTTTCTTTAAAGCTCTGTACATATATTATATTTTGAAAATACTTTTCCACAATTAGGCTGCAAACTCTTGGACATTAGGGTGATAACTTTTTTTGGACAACATTCTCCCCAGGGGAGAAATGATAAAAAAAAAACTATTTCAGTTCAATTTGGTAAGAAAAACCTTACGCACCGACAGCGAGTTCTAAAATGCCTTTAATACATTTTTTTTTAAATTTTTTTTAATAACATTTTTTTTAGAATATGGTTTATACATATGTAAGTAAGCAAATTTGGAAGAAAACTATTCCATTGACTCGAAAACGGACTTTACTATTGAAATCAGCATGCCTTAATTATGTAGATGTGATGGTCAGACGTTGAGGCATCAAAAAAAGTTTTTTTAACTTTGTTTGATTCAAAACTTTAACGCGTTTGGTGCGTAACCTTTTTTAACGCTAGCGAAAAACTAAAAACGCAGTTCTTAATATTTGTCCATGCCCTACACGATTTTGTCTGGGGAGATTTGATATTTGCAAAAAATGCAAAAAGTTATTACCCTATTGGACATAAACTATAAGCTAAACACTATCACAAATACTACAGTTATACATTTTTTTCCATTCGAATTGTCAATAAATTAAATTTTTTAGATTTTTTTTGCTTTTTTTAATTTGTTTCATTTTTTTTTTCAATTTAAAAATGTCAAAATATTAATTACTATTATAAGTTAGTATATTTACAAACTTTCTGCGTGAAAATTTTATTTAACAAAATAATACTACTTTTAGGCATAATGTGTTTAATTGTAAACACATAATTGGTAAAAATACTGTAAGTGGGTAATATTGTATATAAAAATATGCTCAAAAGAGTTTTACGTATTTTGATGTATAAATTTACCAAATTAGCGTAATAATACATGAAACTTTACTCGTTTTATAGTAGTAAATTTACAATCATTTTTTTAGAGTGTAATCAAGTTTAGACGAAATTTTTGGAAATAACTACGAGCAGATGCAAGAGGGGCAAAAGGTATCCACCTAGCTGCCTGAGAAAACCGCTAAATCGAGGAACTTGTAATCTGGTATGTATCTTTGTAAGCCTGTATATACAGTCGCGTAGGAAGGATTTTTGGAGATTTATTACATGGAGGGGCTAAAAGGGAAAGCCACCGCTTGGCTAGAAATTTAAAATCTTAAATATAAGTTTGACTTGTGGTAAACACTATTCTAACTTTATATATACATATATGAAAAGATAAACAGTCCGAAAAAAACATTTTTGTATTTTTAATACAAAAATTAAAATAGTTTTGTTCGATTAGCATATCACGGTCGTATTCTCTTACAAACATTGTGTGTTGTGATATATGTTGTTCTTATAAATTGTAATACAACAAACACACATATTGCATATAATGATATACAAAGTATATTGATAAGTAAAAATTACTACTTTTTAAATGGATTTGATTTCATGGTTAGGTTTACCCAATAAGCCAGTTAGTTCTCGTAAAGTTGATTTGTCTGTTGTATGTAATGTCTCGGTTTAAGTTAAGCCAATTATCGTTTTCTATTAGGGACAACTAACGATTAGGGCGATGCCCATGAAACAGCTGTATTGCCTATTATGAAAATTGTTAAACTGTTTGAAAAGAAACAAATAAAATCTAATAGGACGCTTTTATATTAGATTTTGAACTTGAGGTAGAGGTAGAGCAATATTCTAATTAAATAAGTTTATGAAAATATAGAAAATCCGAAAAAACAATTTTTGTGTTTTTGAATTGTTTGCCTATATTTGTGAAGCAGGACTATTTTTGGATCAGCACACATGATCAGCGGTCACCCTAAACATACCATTCATACAGAAGCAAAAAAATCAACAACATAACAAACTATTATTCTAGTTGTTTCTAAAATCAACCACATACGTACACCCTTTAACATACACCGATGCTTGTTCATCCATGTCTTTGGCTAACTTTTCTCGTATGTTTTCTGTCTGGCATACGGGTAAACTTGTAAATTTTTTGCCGTTTATACTCATAGCTAAACACAAAAATATTCCTTGTTTTTCAATTGTTATTTAAGCTTGTAAACAATATTATAAACTAAAATTAAAATAAAAACTTTATCATTATTATCATACAGATAATCATGGCACGTTATTAAAAAATAAAAACTTTAGTTTTAGTTAAACGGTAATGTCATTACTTTTCTCACTACCAGTAATGACAACAGCATTACTTAATAATAAAGTACTTTTAATTGTGTACTTTCTACCATTATTTTAATACAAAATATAATAAGTTATTTTTATCATTATTTTAAAAAGAAAGTACCTATTGATCTCAAAAATTTTAGAAAATCTATTTTAGACTTATTGTTTTTTTAACTCTAGTCTAGACTAACTATTTTTGATTTTTTGTAAGCTGAATAGGAGTGACATTTTGTGTACGCAAGTCATTTATGTTATGTTCTATCATGTCGTGGTAGGTCAAATGGTAAAGCGCTTGACTAACAACCTCGACTCCTAAGTTCGAATGCCATCTGGGAACATTTATTAAAAAAAATTTCAATAAAAATATTTTTTTTTTATTAAATTTAGTTTTCTTGAAAATTTATTTTTAGGTTCGATACTTTTGGCCATACTACTAAGCATATGTTAACCATATATTTTTGGATTTTTCGTAAGGTGTTTAGTATTGATGCGTCATTATTTTTCACGCCATCCCACCATATAAAAGTAATGAGATTTTTCCTGACAATAATAAGTAGTTGCTAATACCAAATATGTAGTTAAATAACCACATATATGGTTATGCTTTTCTTCACTGGGTAGTACAGTAGAAAAGAAACGAAATATTAGATAAAATAAATTCTTTATGAACTATGAAACTTATCTAAAATTTGTACATTTAACGAAATGTTTTAATTTTTGGGGTAAAAAAAAAATTTTTTCGATGGCACATCAGTTACGCTTTATTCAGTTGAAATACTAGATAACTATAATAAACTTAAATACATTCGCGTGCATCAATTTGAGCAAGGACTGCGAAAGTTAGAGCGGTTTAAAATTGAAAATAAAAAATAAATTATCAAAATTACTATTGTTGACAAATTTTAAAAGATGTTGCAGGTATGCATAACATCATCAGTATCTCAAAAACTGCCTTTCATTTAGTGATTTATCACTTAAGTGTTTAGAGATATGATATGGCCATTTAAAAGTCGAAAATTTAAGAAAAGACTTAAAACTTACTAGAGTTTTTTATTCATTTTATTTTTTGCTCACAGTTTTTAACTTTAGACAACTGCAGCGATAGATCTAAGAGGCGGAAACTTAAAGATGTCAACGATGAAACTGGATGTACAAATATTAAAGAAAATTTCCTAAATCACTTGCGATCATAGAAATAATTGACAAAATGACGAGGCATTAGCATTATTTCTGGATTTGAAATTAACAAAACCATATATTCAGTTCAAATTGCGTGCGATTGCAAAATGTTCAAATCTGTATCTAGCATATAATCACATAACCGCTACTATTACAATTACACCAATTTCTATACTTGATCACACAGCCGAACGCTTGCTACAATCAATGAAAAGAATTGCGATAAAGTGATATGGAAACACAAAGTTAATTATTTTTTGTAAATGGGTATGTGATGGTTCTTCCGGAAAAAAAACAATAAACTCAAAATAATCCATGATAAAATTACGAAAAATATGTCAAAACAACGAAAATTTTGTAATATACGCAAATTTTTGTTTATTTTACGAAAGTTTTTGTTATTTTGTTCAACGCAAACAAATGATATTTGGAAAAATCAGATACCATATTCTACGAAATACTGCAAGCCAATCAAATTTTAAGCTCTTTACACCATTTATAAAGAAGTTACTGATATCAGTGCCTAAACTGAAACACTACAGTCATTACAATTAGAGTTAGAGAAGCAGCAAATTGAAGTAAGCTATCAATTAATGCTAGCAATGACATATGGAAAAGTAGACCAGGCTCTGTCTAACCCAATGGCTGTATCCAGCTGCATCATATGCCAAACAACATGAAGCCAATTAAACCAAATACCGGCAAAATCATAAATCATTAGATAATACTGAATTTGGATTATCACCGCTACATGCAAGGATATGATTTAAGGAGCACTTACTAAAAATCAGGTATGATTTGGATTTCGGACCTACAGAATCAGTAAGACGCAACAGCACCAAGTTAAGAAGTAACAGCACCAACAAGAGTTAAGAAGTTTAAAAAAGAAACATGTTTAAGGTAAATATCAAAAATTTTGGATTGATTAAAGATCAGCCAAAACAAGCTTAAGACAATAGCACAGGAAATAGCAAGAAGATTATTTTCAGAAAGAGCTTCGGAAATAACAGGGGTTGATTTAAACTTATTTTCAGAAAGAGCTTCGGAAATAACAGGGGTTGACCTAAGCCTTATTCCAAGATTTAAAATAATCCTAGAAGAACTTGCGTGCAATGAAGAAATTTACTCAAGAAATTTTGAAGATTTTGCTAAGGAAACTGCAAAAATATATACAACCAAGTACAAATGGAGAAATATGCCTGCAACAGCTCACAAAATCCTTTATCATGTAGAAGATTTCATTAAGTATCATTTGGTGTCACTATTTTCTTTTGTGTGACCCACTGTGCGTTAATAAAAACTTTGGCTTTCCTGCTACTACTACAATTACTCTATCTACAACTACTATTCTTGTAAATTGTTTGTTTGCCTATCTGGCTCTCTAACCATTTGCCTTTACACATGTAAGATTGTTTAGTTTGAAAGTTTCTACACTAACTTCTACTATCCTAATAATTTTATTCTGACTATAATTTTCTCATCCTGTACTGAAATTGCATGGCTCCTCTTGTTCTGCCCAATATTTTTAATTTCATACAAAAATACCAATCGTTTTTGTTTACTCTGGTGATTTTATTCTTTAACTATTTTTATTGTTTGTTTTTTATCTAAGTCTCACTTCCAAGTTTTAGTTTTTATTAAATTTTTTTTTAATTCTTTTAGTAGTGATTGTTATACCTCAGTTTTTTTGTGTTTTAAGGATATAAGTACATTTGGGTGTCTTTTAAAAATATATTTGACATTACAGATCTAGTTTTATTGTAAATGTTACCAAATGAAATCGATTTTTGTTTTTTTTTATGGAAAACGTTAGCCCGTGCTGAATATCGGCGGAAATGGCCCATTTGTGAAAATATGTTTTTAATATTAAAAATTCTGAAAATTTCGAAATTTTGGAAATATTAAATTTTCATATATTTAGTTAGAATATTGTTCTACCTCAAGTCCAAATCTAATATAATATTGTTATATTAGTTTTTATTAGTTGAATTTCAAAAAGTTTGATAATTTTCATGATAAACAATAAAATTGTTTCATAGGTATCACCCTAATATTCAGTTGTCCGCAAAAGAAAACGATAATTGACTTCACTCAAACCGAGACATTACATGCAACAGACAAAATCCACTTTCGGTAAGCTAATTATCGTTTTCTTTTGCGGACAACTGAAAATTGAAAGAATTCAACTGTCTATTATGAAAATTAGCATAGTTTTTGAAAAGCAACAAATAAAATCTAGTACGACAATATCATATTAGATTTTGGATTTGAGGTAAAACAATATTCTAACTAAATATTTTTGAAGTTAATCAATTAGATCTTATGTCAAAAACTAGAGTTTTTCATTGATATCAAACAAAACATGTATTTTTCTGACTTATTGTCTAAAGAGCAAATGATAATGATTTTAAGCTATTGTGCTAGACTTAAGTTATTGATAAAAACGAAGAAGAGAAAAAAATTTAGTTAAACCCAATCAAAAACTCAAAATGCATTTATTGACTTAATAACTTTTTGCCTAACGTCAAAATATAGAAAGACCGAAAAAAACATTTTTTTTATTTTTAATACCAAAATAAAAATAATTTTGAAAAATTAAATTTTTATATCACTCAAAATTATTTACTCAATATTTTCGGAAAAATAACACCTTAGTAGACTACAAATTTTTTGAACTTTTATTTAAAAAAAAAAAATATTTAACCCTTAGTACCATTTAAATGCATTTGGACAATTAAGCGTAATCTTAATTATGACGTCAAGATTGCAAAACTTTTATATTGATAAAAAAAATAAATATATCTTTAATTTGAGACTCATTTTTGTATAGATTCTTTGAAATAAATGTTAGAAGAAAACAAAAAAAGGAAATTGGAGCCACTTTTGACCCCATTTTTTACGCTTTAAAGTACGATTGGTACGATTAAGAATGGCGTCAGTTCGTTAGTTTAGTATCCTTTATTACATATTAAAACTTCATCAAGAGCTGCTAAAACTCATTCTGTTAATGTTCTAGTGGTCTTTCTTGTTCAAAATAATATAACCCCTACGCCCTTATATACTAAGGGCTTATAAATTAAGTAAAAAGTGGTAAAAAAGTGATTTATTTTTAAACTTTTTGTACTCACGAAAAAAAAAAAATTGTTAAACAAGAAAAAATATTAAGAAATATGAACGAAAAATTTAAACAAAATACAGGTTCTTTTAATTCTGCAGTTCAAAATTATCATAATATGTTTCCAATAATCATATATTAATAAATGATGAAGAAATTCTTTTCCATGGTCATACTATGATAACTAGGACTATACTATTGTTATATTTGCGATTTTTATGATGGTTGGTTGGTTGGTTTAAGTGGCAGCTCACGCTACTCGTGAGCATCAAGTAGAGTCAAAAAGCGACTCCGTTTTGAAGAGACCACACTACCCGTAAGGAACTAGTATCCGGAGTACTAGACCCACCCCGTTCGGTTAAGATAACGTATGAGATCACCGAATCCCACACGTGATATTACCGAGAGGTCGTCCAGTATATGGTCACCCAAGATCCGGAGTCGAATATCCTGCAGCGCCGGACAATCGCAGAGAAAATGCTCCACAGTCTCCTCCTCGCCCGGTATGCCGCAGCTGCGACAATGCGAACCGCGTACAATCCCAAGTCTAATGCCATGCCTACCAATCAGCCAGTGACCGGTCAGAACAGCCGTCAGCCTCGAGACATCCCTCCTACTCCTGCTCAGGAGAGAGTTTGATACTTATAAATGTATAGGGAAATTGTATTTTTAAAAATTTTTTTACTCATGATTTAGGGTGTAATTACACTTTTTTAATTATTTTATTTTTCCTGACAAAATAAGATGTGTACTGAGAAAAAGCTTTCCCTTTTTAGATAGTAGAATAAAAAATGTATGTAAACATCGCATAACTACAAAATAACACCTTATTAACAAAAATCATATTCGCCAGCGCAAAGAAAATTTGTATACACTGCAAAAAATATGCGTATATGGAGCCATACATGAACACATATGCTTCATATTTGCCGACATGCATCCATACATAATTCATATGTGTTCATAAATTATTCTTATATGTTCACATGAGGAAACATATATGTTCATCTGTGTGCATTAACGAAAATTGAGATAATATTTATATATAAATGATCACATATGAACTCTTATAAACACTTATGAATCCTATATGGTGGTATATGGACATGTATGTCATCGAACCACTTCATATATGAGCTTAAATGACTTCATATATGTTCATAAATAGATATGTTCATATATTATTTTAAAATAAGTTTATTTAAATGTGTAAATTGCCAATTAAATAAAAATATATCTGTACCATTTAAAAAAAAATAACTGCATAACTTTTTAATCCATCTTCAAATGAATGCTGAAAAAATAGTGCAGGGATCATATTATGATAATTAAAAAAAATTTCCATAACCATAATGTTAAGAAATATAAACGAAAAATTTAAACAAAATACAGGTGCTTTTAAGTCTGACGAAATTCTTTTCCATGATCATACTAAGATATCTAGGACTATACTATTGTTATATTCGCGATTTTTATGATAACTACAATTATGTTTTAATACTTATAAATGTATTGAGAAATTGTATTTTTAAAAGTTTTTTACTCATGCTTTATGGTGTAATTACACTTTTTTTAATTATTTTATTTTTCCTGACAAAATAAGATGTGTACTGAAGAAAGGCTTTCCCTTTTTAGTTACTAGAATAAAAAATGTGTGTAAATATCGCATAACTACAAAATAACTCCTTATTAACAAAAACCAAATTCGCCAGCGCAAAGAAAAAATGTACGTATATGGAGCTATACATGAATACGCGTGCTTCATATTTGCCCACATGCATCCATACATAATTCATATGTGTTCATAAATTGTTCTTATTTGTTCATATGATGAAACATCTGTGTGCATTAACGAAAATTGAGATAATACTTATATATATGATCACATACGAACTCTTATAAACACTTATGAATCCTATATGGAGGTATATGGACTAGTATGTCCTCGAATCACTTCATATATGAGCTTAAAGGAGTTCGAATATGTTCATGAATAGATGCATATATGTTGATTTTTAACCGGATACTTATATTGTTTTAAAATAAGTTTATTTAAATTGTAAATAAAAATATATCTGTACTATTAAAAAAATAACTGCATAACTTTTTAATCCAGCTTCAACTGAATGCTGAAAAAATAATGCAGGGATCAGATTATGATAATTTATAAAAATTTCCATAACCATAATATGATAATATTGAGATAAACTAGAAACCATAATTTTAATCATACTAAGATTTAGAAATACATAAGTGTATTGTTGACACAACCATAATAACATGGTTATCGCAATCATAAATCCAAAAATGTATGATGCTTTGCGTGTATGTTAAAAAAATAGTAATCAACATCTCAAATTTAGGCACTTAAAAAAATATCTTTAAAATTAATTTAAAAAACAAGTTTTTTTATTTTTATCAAATTTGTGGGTCATTTTTGATTCCCTGCTAAAGTTTGTTAATGATATCCGATGAAGTTTTAATTACGTATCTGAATAAGTTTGAGTATATTAAATGAATAAATGAAAAGAAAAATTAAAAAAATTAACTATTTTAAAATTTGGCAATTGGTGATAAAAACACACGTTCACGGTTCACGTTTAAAAAAATTCGATTTCTTTCATTTGTAACAATTTGCAATAAAACCGGGAAGTTTAACGACAAATATATTTTTGAGGGATACTCTAATAAACATATATACATATAGAAACAAAGTGCCTACCGAATTGAAACGTGTATTTTAATGGTAGGAACTTATTAAATCAGTTAGTACAATGATATTTTCATTAGGTTTCTAAATAATTTGGGTGTTGCAAATAAAATTCAGTTAAAGTTACCGAACTTTGTTGTGAAAACCAATATTTAGATGAACCAACAGACTAAAATTCATAAAAACCAAATTTGAGTCGTAGTAACTTAATTTCAGTCGGTAAATACCTGCATTCCTCTCTGTGTGTGTATGAGACTCTAATAAACATATACAACAAACACTTAACGTTGCTGTATATTATAAAAGTTCTTAACCCAATTCGTGCTAAAAAAAAAATCATCAATAAAAGAAATGGAGATAATAAATCTTTTTATTGTTTTGTTTATATTGTTTTAATTTATTGGTCATAAAGAGAGCTTCACAGGCAAGTTTATTGAATTAATTTTAAATTTTCAATAGCACATATAAAATTTAGCAAAAACATTTTTTCAATCACATTTTATCATTATTAAGCTATTTGAACACTAATTTTAGCCTTTCCATTAAAACTCTTGGCTTTATTTGCAAATATACCACAGAATATAAATTCATAATATTTCGCACATCATTAATTATATCAGTACGTGAAAAGGTTTTTTTTCTGTACGCAGAGAAAAAAATTAATAAAAATTTCTAATAATTGTCAACATTTCCATAAAGCAACGTGACTTACAAATGCATAAAAAAATCCGTCTTATTTATCATTTCATTCGCACTTCGAATGAGTACACTAATATACAGCAGTTCAACTTATGAACAGCTTCATTGACATTTGAAATATAAGAAATATGACAGAAACAAAAAAATAGAAAAGAAACTCACGTTTTCTGAGCTTAATCAAGAATATAAAAGCTGAGATGTCGTTATACAGAAAAAGGTGAGGTAAAATCGTACATGATAACGACGCTTCTTTAAAAAATAAAGGTTGAGCTTTTGACGGGACAACCCTGGGTTTAATTAAGATTCATGGAGTAAAATTTTTTTACGTATGCGGAATACACTCAGAATATTATGTAGTTTACTGTGTGTAGTGAAAATAGCAAAGTTTTCAGTTGATTTAAAAATAAAGGAACATGCATTTATTTTTCAAATAAAAATTTTTTTAAGGGATTATTGATAAAATTATCAACAATCCCTTAAAAAAGAATAAATTTAAAAAAAATTTTTTTTTTTTTCAAAATAATTTGCTACCATTTTTTTAGTTTCATTTCTTATTTTCATTTATTTAAAGTTTCATAAAAATTTATCCACAAAAATGGAATATTGTAGTTTATTTGTGTCCGTTACAGTTTTTATAAATTTAAATTATTTATTTCCAAAAAAATATTCCAAAAATCCGTTTTTGATTGTTTATTAAAATGTTTTGTTTATATACAAAATTATTTCAAATCAAATTACTAAAAATTGAAACAAACTTACAAAAACGTGTATGCGCATACATTGTGTAGAAAAGAAAACCAAGCAAATCAAAAAACTGAAATAATTTCAAATAAGTCCCGGTTCACACACGGCAATTTTACTTACAGGTACAGACTTGACCGTACTCCAATTCCGTTTTGTTTTTCATCCGCAATTTTCAACAAGAAGTTGGCTGCACGAAAATTGCGGAAACAAACTTTTCCTGTGTGAACACAAAAGCAAGTTCAAAGGAGAATTGAAGAAATTTTGCGCAAGTAAAATTGACGTGTGTGAACCGGGACTAACTGAATATAACTTTTATTTTTACTGATCTGTAGTTATTGGGTATACCAGTTAACTATCACATATGGTTTGTGTCAATAATAACAAATATGGTATTTTGGAGGTTAAACATCTGTCATTATAATTCAATATTCGATAGACGCCAAAGTGTAAACACAAATTTTTTTTAATCGCTATAATAATGTCGAATTTTGTGCCTATAAAAGATGTTTTGCGGAGAAGTCTGATAACCTTCTTTCATTTGAAGAAAACGACTGCCGAAAGATATCGATTATTGGTAGAAGCTTACGGTCAACATGCACCAACTCAAAAAACTTGTGAAAGATGGTTTTTGCGATTTAAAAGTGGCGATTTTGACACAGAAGACAAAGAGAGGCCTGGTCAGCCGAAAAAGTTTGAAGATGAGGAATGGGAAGCATTACTCACGAAGATTGTTATCAAACGCAAGAACAACTTGCATTATTATTGGGAGTTACACAACAAGAAATTTCCCTACGTTTAAAAGCATTGTGATTCATTCAAAATCAAGGAAATTGGGTCGCATATGAATTGAAACCGAGAGACGTTGAAAGGCGATTTTGCATGTCGGAAATACTGCTTTAACGCTACAAAAAAAAAGTAATTCTTGCATCGTATAGTTACTGGTGATGAAAAATGGATACGTTGCGATAACGCCAAGTGCAAAAAGTCATATGTAAATCCCGGCCAACCAGCCAAATCAACGCGGAAGCCGAATATCCATGGCGCCAAGGTTATGCTCTATATTTGTTGGGATCAGAAGGGTGTTTTGTATTATAAACTGTTGAAATCGGGTCAGACGATCATAGGGGACCTGTACCGAACACAATTGGTTCGTCTGAAGAGAGCAATCGAAAACGACAAGAATATTCGACCAGACACGAGGCCATAATCTTCCATCATGACAACGCTCGGCCACGTGTTGCAAGACCGGCCAAAAACAATTTGGAAAACAGTGGATGGATGCCCCTTCTGACTGCCAATTGTTGTGATCGATGCAGAACGCCCTTACTGAAATACACTTCACTTCAGAAAAGGGTATCTGAAATTGGCTTGATTCATTCTTTACCTCAAAACCGGGGCAGTTCTTTTGGCGCTGAATCCATATGCTACTAGCAAGATGGGAAAAGGTAGTTGCTAACGATGGACAATAGTTTGATTAATGTACCAATTAATTTTGTTATTATAAAAAATGCATTTTTCAAGCAACAAAATATCGACTTTATTAACTTGTATACCCAATAAAATTTTGACATTTATTTATAACCGCATTTTAAATGATATGCTATTTATGTTAAATTACATTTTCAGTTAATTTAAACTACAGACTATGTTGAGTGTACTTATGCTATCTAACGATTAACTTTAGTTTCGGATAGCCACAGAATTTTTTATGTTACTGCATAAATTTTATGCAAATTTGGAATATACATTTTTAAAAATGGTACACGCAGAAAATACTATTATCGAAGAGCTTAGTAATTATACAACTACATAAGTTTCCAGTTAGTTTTACAAATTTCTTGTAAAATATATGAATTATTTAGAATTTTTTACTTGTAAATATTTTACAAAAAATTGTAAATATTTTACAGAACTTTATTCTGGATGTAAAAAAAAGAACAATTTCAAAACAACACTTGTAAACAGCTTTATATTTTAGAGCTTTTTATTTGGCAAGGTGGCCAGTCCAACCGCTAATTTTACCTTTACCGGGCACGAATTGTGAATTGGGCATGTATACTAATATTTACACACTACATATTTTAGTTGTCCTTTTCTTATTAGATTTTAAATTTCATGGTACCTGTACGTTTTTTTTTTTTGAAAATTTTGTATGTATTGTGGCTCTTTAAAAATTGCATTTCATTCTGAATTGCCAGGTTTGAGATCATAATTAAATGTTACTATTGCAAATATAAAACACTAATTGTTAATAAATGTAAGAGAAGATAAAACAAAATTCTTGGGGGAATCAACGCTAGAGGAAATGCAGCACTTTCGACCTAAGCGACAAGGTCATCTTCTACCTCATTCAAATCCACCACACACAAGAAAGTTAAGGTTTTGATTAGGTATATATATCAACCAACCATAGAAAATCGGTAATGTTAATTGAAAATCGGTAATGTTAATTGATTACCCGAACAACATGAATTATTTTTGTATTTTATTACAAGGTTAGACAAGAGCTTTAAAGTTTATTTGGCATTTTATTGTAAATTTTATGATAATTAGTTGGCGGTCGCGTTTAATAGCGGTACGTAGTCCGATTTTATAAATTTAAATCTCATTTCAAACAATTAATTTTTATAAATAGAGGGGGGTGCTTCATAAGAGCTAGAAAAAAGATTGTCCCAAATTACCCCACCTTCCCCTAGTTATTAAGGTACTTTAATCAAACTTTACATGTCCTTGTTATAGATCAATAAGACACTTTCTTTATGAAGAATAAATCTCCCTCTTTAGTAATTCAGCAATTTCAGATGCTCAAAATAATTTTTTTGTTAACCACAAAAGGGGATCAGTGGTAGAAAGTTAGGGGCTCTAACCAACTTTTTAATTTTAAAAATTAAAAATTTAGAATCCTCAAGCATCAATTAAAAAATAATAATAACGAAAAAATCAAGTATTTAAGAAAATTTCTTGAAGAAGTGTTTTCCTTTATGTATAGATAGACAAACAAAATGTCTATGAGGCATTTGGTAATATGTTGTATTTCCTAGATACCCTAACAAGAAAATATCCCCCCCAATATCGGAGTCAATTTCGGAATAACTAATTGTCTATTCCTTGTAGAACTACCAAATTCAATTGTATCAACTAAGAACATGCAACTTATACACTTAAAAAATGCATAATACACCGAAATTCAACAAAGTTGTCAAATGAACAACCAAAAAATTTTAACATAAATATAAGACAAAATGTGGTTATGCTGCCTTAACGAAAATTGTAGCTCATACGACGATTAAACGCTAATCTTATCTTATTCATAACATAACACAAATCTCTAGAATACACTTCTAAGCAATATAAAAACATTGGCATACATAACGCATAAACCACATTTAGTTTAACATTAAATGGGAGCATAACATCCAAACAATACAATTTTCTCAAAGTGAAATCTTCCTTAGAAACTACTGTATTAACATAATCCTCAAAATTCATCTAAGCGTCAAGAATCCTTCCAAGACCTTTTGGCTTATCTACAAGTTCAAGTGCATTCCCATCTAAATTAATAGACAACACAACTACCCTCAAAACAAAAAGTTAGTGAAGTCAGCAAAAAAATTTGCCGAGTCAGCAAAATTGTTAGTCATTAGGGGCTTGCGTAAAAATTGCTAATGTCAGAAAAATTTTTGCTGCAAATTAGAGAGTGATTTTTAGCAACAAAATTAGTAGATTCAGCAAAAGTCTTGCTTTAGGCTTATCTACAAGATCAAGTGCATTCCTATCTAAATTAATAGACAACACAAATACCCTCAAAACAAAAAGTTAGTGAAGTCAGCAAAAAAATTTGCCGAGTCAGCAAAATTGTAAGTCATTAGGGTGCTTGCAAAAAAATTGCTAATGTCAGCAAAATTTTTGCTGTAAATTAGAGGGTGATTTTTAGCAACAAAATTAGTAGATTCAGCAAAAGTCTTGCTAACACTTAGTGGAATAGAAATTAAAAACCCTTGCTAAAAACTAATAAATGTTGTGCTGAAAATTAGTAGACTGAAAAAAACTGAAAAAAAATTTTCAAAAAAATTATATTTTAGTTAATTTATTTGCTGAATATCTTTGAAGTTTTTTATGTTATTCTTTTAAAAATAATTTACAATAAACTACAAATTATAAAAATGTGCATAATCACACATTGATGATACGATTTAATTAACTATCTGCAAATATATATTGAGAATTTTTTAAAACATAAACAAATTATCTTTTATCTAGTTACATGAATGGCTGTCTTAATGTTGGCATCTTTCCAGAAACGAAACAAAGCGAAATAACATAATATGAAATATACAACTCTTTTTTTTGCAATAAGATAAAGAAACCATATAAAATTACGTAAGATGAGTGTCCTTGTCTTTCGCTTTATTCTGTCTACCTGTACGTATATTTGTTTGACCACACAAAATTAGTTGTGACTTTAATCATTAAGTTTTCAAATACACATTTAATATTTATTAAACTTAAATATTTTATTATGTCTTTTATTTAATTAATAGACAATTACTTTGATAACCCGGTGCCAACACAAAATTTAAGTTTTTTCAATCCACAATTGTCGGAGTCTTTTTGTTTTATTGCGTAAGAAAAACAGATACAAAATTCTTCCATGGTTGATTTTTGTATACGTCTTATGAGAGTTGTACTTTTTAGTATCATTTTGCTCGTCTCTAATACATCTTGACATGCCGAAACATCTACTCCATTGTGCGTATATCTTTCAATCTGGTTGTCGATCAAACTTTTAAAGTGCTTATCAGCACAGTAAAATATTAGTAAGACATTAGTTCAAAACAGTTAAGTGCTGAATATGTATAATTAAAATTTAAGCTGAAACATAATTTCAGCAAAAAAATTTGCTGAAAAATAGTATACTTGATTTACAAAACGTTTTACTAACACTTCTACTAACTTTTTCTTTTGAGATTACTACCAAACAACATTGCCTTAGATTTGCATGAATTAACATGCAGATAATTAGAAGACATCCAATTACCTAATAAATCAACTGTACATTAGGGCGGGTCGATTTGTAGGGAGGCAAACAAATCGATCAAAGTACAAGGAAAATCGTATTCTAGGGATCAAAATAAGAAACTTTGCCGAAGGAACCATACCTCTAAAACGAATTCTGATGTACCGACCCGTAGGGTCAAATTTTGAAAAAGCCCACTTTGATATTTCAGTAAGTAGGAGGAATCTCTACAAGATTATGGGAGCTACTTCTTCTCCAGGAGACGCGCTAGCAGATTAATGCATTCTAGGTGACCGTTAAGCGGTCTAGGTGACCGTTAAGCGGTTAAAACTTAAGTTGAAAGAGGGCCGTTTTAGCCTTGGTTTTATAGCAAAATGTACAGATATCGGGATAGAAATATTTCACAAAGTAGGAGGAGTCTTTCCAAAATTAGGGTCTCTATTTCTTCTCCGGAAGACGCTCTAGCAGATGAATGTATAAATTATATTCGATTGCGTTGGATTCGATTGGGGCACTCTAAATAGGTCAAAGTGGGATTTTTCAAAATTTGACCCTATGGGTCAAAAGTCGGGACATCAGAATTCGTTTTAGAGGTATGGTTCCTTCCGCAAAGTTTCTTATTTTGATCCCTAGAATACGATTTTTCTTGAACGTTGAGCGATTTTTCAATCGACCCGCCCTACTGTACATATTACATGTTTAAGGCTTAATTCGTTTGTACGTAACAATCCGTGACGAATCAGCTGATTTTTTTTTGATGTATGAAAATGAGTGTGCGTGGTTAGTTTGTCTGTAATGTGACGGTGCGTACCGGACGAACCTGCTAAAAACAGAATTTTCTCTACTACGTTAAGTGACAGCTAAAAACAGCTGATTGCACTCACATAAAAAAATTTAAACAACCAATACAAGAATATTTGTTTTTTTTTTAATTTTATAAGCTACATTGTTCAAAATAACATATAAAAAGGTTTTGTGAAATTACAGATACATTACAGATACATTTGTAACTAGTCAAACAATGACTATAATCGTTTAGCCAAATCTGATATGTTGTTACGGAACAGACTAACCACACAAAACAGCCATCAGGAACGGCACGTTACAAAAACGTCACGGAACGTAAAGACTAATGAAGCCTTTAGCATAACGTACTAATCCAGACAATAACTGGACTTAATGATAAATTCTTTTATTGTTAACCAATAATTTAATTACAGTTTTCTCATTTTTTTTTACATAATAAGTCCACTTATTTCCTTTTGAATGTTAAAAATTATTAGCACAAACTTGTAATCCCTTTGTTGAACAAAAAATCCAATTGTTGGTGATAATAAAAAACAAATTGGAAAAAATCTCTTTTATTTTTTATTTTTTTATTTTTAAATTATGCCAATATTAAATAATGTCAGTAGAACGTGTTCAAAAGACGCCATTAAGTCGCGTGACAGTTCTTTTTGTAATTTTATGCAACATTCTTTATCTACATAGATAGAGACTAACATATAAAGGTATTTGTAATATTTTTTTTTAATAAAAACTATTTTAAAACGAAAAAAAATTTAAACTGCAAAACCAAACATAGAAAATATGTACACAGAAAAAAATATAAATTTTTGAATCAATTAATGTTCCAATTGATTTTGCTGCTATAACGGTAATGATATTATCAATTAAAACTTTTATTAAAAATTGAAAAGTAAAAAGTAAAAAAGTTATAAATAACTTCTACAAAAAAAAAAATATGTGTGAACGATACGTTGGTACATGTGTTCTTGTTAATGCTGCGTCTGTTTGTATGTTTGTGTGTTTGTGCTTGTTTTATTTGTAAACTCCAAATACATTTAGTATTTTACTGAAAATTTTCTATTTAAGCATACAGTGTATGAACAAATTATTTGAGAATTACATCTAAAATAAAACACGTATTTATATATTTAAACTTTAATTTAAATATTAATTGATTCAATTAAATATTTGTTTAGAAACAAATTTAATTCAAATCTTTAATTAAATATTTTAGGTTGATAATTTTTTCTGTGTATAGAACTTAAGCTCTTGGTAATGGACCTTGATATAAATGAAAACATAGAAAATAAGAAAACATTAAAGTGCATTTTAACATAGCTTATATAAAAAAAGACACATAAATAAACTAAAATTCAATGGGGCAAAAACTTGAAAACCTTTTTGATTAAATAGAAGAACTTAAAATTGTAAACTGTAAATTAATTTGTTTTTTGAATTTTATACTTTTAACTTCGAAACTATGGTAATTTATACACAACGAAAATTGTCGTGGTTATTAACAACTGAAATTTATTATAATTTACTATGGGGTGAAAAGATTCCAACTCAATTACCATTTGGATCGACCATCGTCAATTTCAATGAAATTCACCATAACACTCAACAAGAAATCGATGAAACATAAATTTCAGTTTCCGTTTCCTTTCCCTTTCCCTTTCGGACGTCATTAAAATGGCAAAAAAAGTAAAAATCGATATACACCTATCCCTCGATTTACACGATACTTTTTTTACACGATTTCACTTTTACACGATTTTTTTATTTCTCGTGTAAATCGAGGAATATGGAAATTACCTCGAATTACACAATTTTTTTTTTTTTTTTGATTATTTAATTAAAAAACTTTTGTAAACATATTCACGTTAGTAAAAAATTAATATACAAGTTAACTCCTTTTTTTTTACTTCTTTAATTATTTTTTTTTTTTTCGGAATAAAACACACAAGTTCATTGACAATAAAATTAAAAAGGGAATTATCCATTTATGCACGTACATACAAAATATATCAAATCAAAATCAAACTATCAAAAATATACAAATATATAAATCAGTCAGTGTTTACCATACAAGTCCGTTAGTTGTAGTTTTTTTGTGAAAAAAAAAAATATTATAAAATTTATATAAATAAATCGGATTATATATATATAACTTTTTAAACTCGATCGATATTTTATAAAAATAAATATGCAGAAAAAAATTGTAAAGAAAAATTATATCATTAGAAACCAAAATTAAAATTTTTAGATTGTCTAAAATTTTTAGATATAACATTCAGGAAAAGTTTAGCAGTTGGGTATGATGTATCTAAGCGTACAACTTCGTACGTTAGGGACACTATAATTGAAAAAATGGAGAAGGCATTAATGATTTGGGTTGAAGACCTAATCCAAAAGCGAATTCCAATTGACTCTAATGTAATTACAAATAAGGCATTTCGGATTTACGATAAAATTAAGGATGAGCTACCATCAACATCCTCAGCAGCAAACAAATCTTTTACAGCTAGTCATGATTGGCTTGATAATTTAAAAAAAAGCAATCTTTACATAATTTAAAACTAAAAGGGGAACAAGCATCTGCTGATGTTGATGCTGCAGAAGAATATCCAGAAAAGTTCGCCGAAATTATTTCATATACTCCTGATCAAGTCTTCAATGCTGACGAGTCGGGTTTATTTTGGAAAAAAATGCCTGAGAGAACTTTATTGTCAAAGGGTATTATATGAAATCATTGGTTTTAAATGAAATCATTGGTTTTCAATAAATGAAATCATTGGCTTTAAATAAATAATAATAATGACTCAGGTGAAGACGAGTAAGAAATGGTTGCACTGCTAACTAAAATTATTTGTGAAGGCCTTGAATTAGGACGAAAATTAGGAAATTACTTTGTCCAACATGACCAAAATGTTGAAAGAGCTCTAAAGTTCCAGATATATATTTTCACATTCCTGGC
>CM037854.1:82367090-82394562 GCA_021234595.1 Delia radicum
TTTTTAGACAAATCTAAAAACAGTCAAGAATTTGAACTAATGTTCGTGATTATTCATATATCTCCACGATATTAACATCCTGATTTTTGATATTAATATCCTTAATATCAAAAATCATGAAACTTTGACCATATGTGGATAATATGCTTTCTTTCAGGCCACACTTGCATATGATTATCAACTCGATTAGAACATAAACAATTTGAATGTTTTGGTTGAAATATCCAACACAAATGATAGCGGTGCACCGCTTTCCAGTAGTCGAAGAATGTTGAAATATTGTCAATATATTATGACAGACACCTTTTTTTCATTATCTGAGGTACCATTGTGCGTAGCTCAACAAAATTATTTTTGGGACACTCTAATAAAATTAAGAAAAACAACTAAAAATTTAATTTTAAACAAAATTATATTATTTGGTACAATTCCAAAAATTTTACTATATTTATATTTGTCACCAATAATATTATGTTTGTATTTAAATGATACTAAGAAATGAATAATATGGTCTATGGTGCACTAAAATTTGTTGGATTGTGACTATTGGTGCTTTTATCTTTTGGAAGTTTTAATAAAAAAAAAATGAATTTGAAGGAGAAAATGATATTTCCTATAGCTGGATCTCACAAATATCATATATGAGAAATTGCAAAAAAAATACAAATTACTCATGCATCTCATTATTATCAAATTTAAAATACGAACTTTTGATATTATTTGGTTTGCTTGTTGTTTTACAGCTCAATGCCAAAAAAAATTGTAGAGAATTTGCTTATGTCTTTACTTGCAAACGAGTGTTCATGGTAGACTTGTTGTTAAACAATTACTTCTCTTTCAACTCTGAATTTGATTCATATTATAAACTAGAGACAGTAGTGTAGAAAATAATAGCAAGGTTTCACAGCGTAGAAAGGGTAATTGTTTTGACTGAAAATTAGAGCTTTAAATTAAATTTTCAATGTATTAAACATTACAAGGTATATACCACTCATGGAAATATATGTGTAAAAATAGCAGAACATAGCAGAATATAGCCTGCATAGGTCAATATGCATCGGAAACAGCTTACAATCTTGCATGGAAGTATAAATGCTATATACCTGCATTTTAAATCATATTATAACCAAGATAAGAAAAAATTAAGATATTTCATCACCAAATTGCTATTATTATCTACACATCTGTATACAAAATACATCTCTTGTGGTTCTGCATTTCCTTCGTTATAAGGAAAATTGTTTTTATCTCCCTCTTTTTTCTACTCGGATGGCTTATGTATGTTTCCTATACAAAACCACTAAATGTTATCTGTGAAAATAGAATTTTATTGCTTCAACGCGAAACTAAGATGTTATTATATTTTAATGATATGTGCATTGAGGCATATTTTTCCTTTACCATCCTCCTTCCTGCCTTGTGGTACAATATATTTGGTTTGTGTTTGTGTGCGTATTTGATTTCTTTGTATGTAAAAGTAGAGAAAAAGTGTATTTGACGTTTTTTTGTTTTTAGATTAAAGTTGTAAATCCTATTAAAATGTGATTTGTTGGTCTAAGTCATCTTAAAGTGTGATAGTTTATGTGTATAGGAAATTCAAGAAGAAATAAATTATGATATTTTCTAAAATTTTCTTATCCTTTAAACAGGTCTTAAATTAGTGTATTGTTTTTGAATGACCCTCTAAACTTACGAACTTGAATTTAGAAGTCTATATGCCTATCCATTCAGAAAACTACTACTCATCTCACCGAAAATCTTCAGAGGACAAATGTAGAAGGGTTAGAAGATAAAGTCAGTAGATAAAGTCTGCTTTAAATTAGCGTATGAAGAAATTTTTTAATTAATAAATAAACATGTCATGAGTCAGTAGGTAAAGTAGGCGTCGTCGTTAAAATATCAACAAAATTAGCGTTTTGTTTTATTGTTTACTACAATAAAATGTGTGAATTTTTGTGTAATACGAGTACAGATCAATAAGGCCGTGACTTTTCAAACTTCCTTAGTAGTTACAGGAAATGCAACACTGATCCCAGCAAGTACCACCTGTTAATAGACTACAGTCAAATTTTGAGCAAGTTCCGTCATTTACTTTGCGTTTTAACAGCTGTTCAAAACATACAACCCCGTGGATTTTTTAAAAATGGAAAAAGTGAATTTCGAGTGCTCATTAAACATTATTTTTTGCGAAAAAAACCCTCAATCATAATAAGGAAAAGCTTGATAATTACTATGGGGACTCAGCACCATCGATTTCAACGGTAAAAAAGTGGTTTACTGACTTTCGTTGTGGTACAAATGACTCTGAACGGTCTCGACGGCCAATTGAGGTCAATACACCCGAAAATGTCAAAAAAAATCCACGATATGGTGTTGGCCGATCGAAGAGTAAAAGTGCGTGAGTTAGGCATTTCATATGGCAGTGTGGTTTCGATTTTAAATGATCAGTTGGGTTTAAGAAAGCTGTCTGAAAGATGGGTGCCGCGTTTGCTCTAAATCGACCATAAACATAATCGCATTTCGAATGAGTTCTTGCGGCGTTTTGTAACTGTGGATGAAATATGCATCCATTACAACACTCTGGAGACCAAGCAGCAGTCCAAATAATGGGTTTCTCCGGGTGAACCGGCTGCGAAGTAGGCCAAGATAAGTTTGTCGGTCAATAAGGTGATTGCAACAGTTTTTTGGGATGCACGCCGGATAATCCATATCGATTACCTTCAAAAGGGAAAACGAATAAACGGCGATTATTATGCCAACTTATTGGACCGATTCAACGAGGATTTAAAAAAAACGATCCCATATGGCCAAGAAAAAAGTTCTTTTTCATCAAGATAATGCACGGGTCCACAAGTGTGCAGTCTCAATGACAAAATTCCATGAATTGGGCTACGAATTGCTACCCTCATCCGCCATATTTTCTGTATTTAGCCCCCAGTGACTATTTCCTATTTCCAAACCTAAAGAAATGGCTCGATGGAAAGAGATTTAGCTGTAACGATGAAATTCTTGATCAAACAAATGCGTATTTTATGGTCCTCGAAAAATCCTATTTTTTGGAAGGGATACAAAAATTGGAGAATCATTGGATTGAGTGTATTGAGCTAAAATTTTTTTTTTTTCCAAAAAAAAACTGTTTTTCACTGTAAACTGTAAGTGACTGACTTATTGAGCCGCCCTCGTATAACGCACAGTGAGTTAATATAAGCACTAAATGTGTAAAATAATTTTGCGCACTCTTTCATACAAAACAATACACATATAACCAAATCAAAATTCAGTAACATTTTTCTATATGACGGTGACGAAAAAATTATCTCTCATTATAATATTTTTTGAACCAAACATTTTAATTGGTCATTTGGCCCTCGTAGCATAAAAGGGTTAATGTTTATTAATCAAAAACTGTTTTATGTAGTTCGAGATAAATATTTCATGTTTTTTTTCGGAAAATTTTGGGTGCAAAATGCATTAGATGTAATGGATCATTTTGACCCCCAGAGCAGAAATGGGTTAACCGTTATAAAAATATTCCAGAAATCATTTAGGATACTTGAAACAAAAATTTTGTCAACTTTAATCAACGCACGAAAAAAAAATATCGTTTAAAGTAACGTATAGCGGAATATATTAATTTGACTCAAATTTTTATCAGACCAAATGAACAAATTCGCTTGGGTTCCGTTTGAATTCCAAAAAAAAAAAAAATAATTCCCCATAAATTTCAGTGGACCCTAATAAATAATATATCACTTTGTACAATAGTAATACAATATATTAATTTGAAAAGTAAAACTTTACTAAGACTAAATTCACTTTAAAAAATCGTATGGAATTTAATTAATAAGTAAAAAATAAAAATTTGTGTAAAAATTCCAACATTTTTATTTTTTAAACATTTGATTTTTTCCACATTAATAATTTTTTGACATATTCCTGATGTTTGTTTTTAAAATTGTTCATTGTATAAAATTTTCTGTTTACAAGTGTCGTTATTTTTTTTTTTTTTTTATTTTTAGCTGACCAGTAGAGTAAGTGTGGGTAATGTGGAATACCTATGTGGAATACCTATTATAGGCAATCATGCTCTTGTCATAAGACAAATGCTGCTCAGGATGAAAATGTGTTAGCATATTTGCCTTCAAATGGTATGTTATAGGCCGTAGTTTCTACATTTTATCACTATCAGTAACTTCTTTACAACTGTCCTCAAAATGGAGAAATTGCAATATTTGCTGAAATCGATTCCTACGCATTGAATTATTTATCAGAATATTTAGCATGTCATCATCGGTACCCCAAGCCGTTCTTATACGGCTGTGATAGTTATAACCAGTAACAAGCAAGATACCAATAAACACTTTGAACTCCTGTACTGTTATATTAGCGTTTGGTTTCCCAAGAAATATAGCATATTTTCTGGATTCGTGGCAAATTTGTTGAATCAAATCATCGTCAAAAAATTTTTCAAATTGCTCGTGTGGTGGTATTGGAACCATATCTGTAGAATTATCTTTTATCCAAACAAATTGTTTTGTTTTATTGTGTTGTGGTAGTGCAATAGTTGATTTCGATGGAATAACTTTACGTAATCTGCTTTTTATAGTTGAAGTCGATTGCTCGTTCATAGAAACATCCAAAGATTTGTTTCTATATTTACTGCAGAGTTGTCCAATATGTCTGTCAAATATTTTCATCAAATGTGAGTTCGTCATCCGATTCATCCAACTGAAGTGCACTAGCTGTATCCACATGTTTTCCAGATCTAAATACTATTTCACAGTTTGCTTTTAGTTGACCTGCACATACATTATCTAGGATGACCTCCTCTTCATCTATGCCATCGTCTTCACCACTAACCACCCATTTTCGATTTCAGGCTTCAATATATGTATAGCTTCAGGTACGGAATCATCGAGACTCAACTCTTCCAAATAGTCGATTGTCTCTTGCAGTGTTATTTTCCTAGACAAAAATTTAAAATTTCACTTTTTAATATTTTGAAAAATTCCAGTATGACCCAGCCATATGGCAACGGCGATATAAAATATCAAAAAAACTATATAAAAACAAAACATTTTCAAAAAGTTAATATTTCTCAATAATCTCCCATATATCTAGATTATAATTCATCATAGAAAACCATTTGGATATAAACATTAGATATTACAAAAACATACTTACCTCTTCATGAATTCAGATTTGCACTTTTTTGACATTTTTTTTTTTACAACTTTTTTGTATGACTATCACGTAAAAACTAAACAAGATATTGTCTATCCACTTGTTATGGAAATCAACGGTACTGCTAAGAACACAAAATCGTAGAATACTTAAAATTTTAACGATAGGTTGATTTTTAAAAAATCTGTAACTGCAGACCATTTCTGCGTTGCCATATGGACACACTGGGACAATTCGGGTTAAAAACAAAAAATAGTTGTTTTTCGGACTTTTTATATTTTCATATATTTAGTTAGAACTAACAAAATTGTCTTTATTTAAAAAAGTAATTACCAAAAATGTACCCAAAAAGTGTACATGCTCAAACATGGAGGTAAATGTGGATTTCCTAGTCGGGTAATGTGGAATACTGTTCAACATTATCCGCAATCAAATCTAAGCTGTTTTTTTTTTGAAAGACTGAAATAAAAAATTTTTTCAATATCAGTTTTGATTTTTTGCAAAAAGCATTTTAGTTTTATTTTAAAGCAATTTTTCTTCACAAAGTTAAAGAAAAATTTCTTAAAACTAATGAAAAGCTTTATAGTTTTTATGAAACTAGTTTTTTAATGAAGTTCTTTATTGAACGAATGTAAATCTTAATAAATAAAAAATATTTTTCATAAAATTTCATGAAAAATAACACTAGTTTATTGAAAAGTTTCAATGGATAAGTTCAAGTGCAACTTCATTGCTTCAATATAATTCATTAGTATCATGCAGAGAAGGGTCTCAGATTGTAGAAAAATATCGACATACACTGTTTTTTATTAAATACAATTATTATATAAATTATTATATAAAAAGTAGAACGTACTCTCTATTGGATATGTGACGCGATTTAAAACAAAAAAAATTTCACAGCTAGTTATATCTCAAAGTTAATCATTAAGGCTAGAACCCACCACCAATAAAAATTATCAATATTCTAAAAATGGAAAAAAAATATATATTTTTTTAAATTTTGTTCAGAATGGCTGATTTTCAAAAAAATGTGAAAAAAACGCGAGTAGAGCAGAATATAGTTTCATAAAAATTAAAAGTAATTAATAAGAGATCTCTTCATTCTTGTAAAACTTAATTCTATCGCACAAGTGAATACAAATTAGCGAATAATAAATATACGGAACGGTTTAAACCACACGAGAAAGACAAATAGGAGTGCTTCAGCGGCCTATTTCATCCCAGTAAAATAGTAAAATCCAAATAACTGATTGCAGATCAACTTATACTGTATTATAACAGGTTCCAAACAAGAACAGGTTGCATTAGAATCGTCTGGTTTGGACGTAGTCTAATCTGGAGGTCCAATTTTCGATGACTTTTCCCAATATTTGTTGCCATTTATTGGCAATAACGCGGCGAATGTTGTCCTTCAAATGGTCTATCGTTACGGGTTTATCAGCGTAGACTAGTGCTTCACGTACCCCCCCAGAAAATAACCCAGCGGTGTTAAATCGCACGATTTTGGAGGCCAATTCAAGGATCGGAAACGTGAAACTATGCGGTTACCAAACGTTTCCTTCAATAAATCAATTGTGGCACGAGCTGTGTGACATTATGCGCTGTCTTGTTGAAACCACATTTAGGACAGAGCCATAACTTTTAAATAAATTTGCACAATTTGGAAGCGTTGTTCAGGCGTTAGTCTATTCATGTTGAAATGCCAAACCAAACTGCACATAAATCACTTGATAGCTGACAAAATGGCCGCCAGTTAAAAAAGTGTTGCCAACTTAAAGTTCTGTAACTGTATAAAAAACACCCTTTATTAATGAAAAATAAATAAAATTAGATAGTAATAGTAAATACAATTGTAAATTGTTATATGAAATTTTAAAGAATAATGTGCGCCGTAATGTATTCCACATTAGCATTCACAAAATTCCATAATTCATATTCCTTCAGACACAACTGCAAAATATTATTATAAGTAACATTTTTTGTCCCAAATTATTCTTTAAACACAAAAAAAGTGAAGCAAACCAAGTTTGACTTTTCAAATAATTAAAAACTAACGGTTATGATTGATCTCAACAATGTAAGCGCGACATTAATTTATATGAATAGGCAATGGTTTCAACAACAAATATTGCTCAAATAGACCTTACTTTCTGAAATAAGAGGGCGTTCCATATTACCCGCCTACTCCACATTACCCGAACTTACTCTATGTTTATGTTATTATTTATTTTTTTTATTAAAGAAAAACGAAATAAAAATAATTAAATATTTTAAATTTAATAAACATTTGTTGGTTAGTATCGAAAGCAGTGTCCTTAATTTCAATTAGAGCATCACTGAACAAATTAATTTGTTTTTCATAAAGCAACAAAAAAGTTTTGAAAAAATCACAAGTTAAAATAACTTATTATTTTTTATGTGTTCATATATTCAATTGTAAAGTTTAACAATGTTTATAAAATATGTATAAACTTATTTAATTAGAATTATTCAAAATTTGAATTTGTATGATGTAAACTATTTAATTGACTCTTTGACGACCAGTTTAAAGTATGCTTCTCCAAAGGATTTTGAAACTTCTAATTGTCCAGGTAAATAAAATAGTAAATTCGCTCTTAAGTAATTTATAAAATAGAGTCACTACAGGCTATAAATTGGTCGGTAACTTTCCATCTATTAAATTTCTATTATTATTATTAGTCCTTGAAATTAACTTTATTTAAAAATTAAAAGGATATATTTGTTACAGATCAAATGAAGAGTAAGAAAATAGCCTACACTTAAATAAAAAGTAAGGTTAAAAATTAGACTACGCAACTCGAAAAATAAAACAACAGTTTCGAAAATTGATCCTAAATATTGCGGCCCAGTTGCATTTAGTGGTGTACACAGAGAGAATTTCTTGGGCGAGTTCTAATGAAACTTCTTCAACTTTATGAGAAAGCTTCACAGTTTTAATGAAACTATTTTTAATGAAACTTTTTCTTTAGTATGAAATTCGTACAATAATAAAAAAAATTAAATGTTTCGCAAAATTTTATAAAAAACTGAATTAATTTAATGAAAAGTTCCAATGGACGAGATCCAGTGATTTCATAGATCTAATGCAAAAATTCATTGATATCATGCAGAAAATTCACTCAGCGTACAAAGTTTTTTAACTTATGGTCCAGATTTTTCGCAAATTTGTATTAAAGTCTTGCATGTTTCAAAGCAGTTTTTTCGTCCTTCTGCTTCCTGATGTGTTGACTTAAAGCCGATCCATTCATTACAAATGACTATACCTTAAGTCATGACTATACTAATAACACCCAAAATGTTAAATTAAAACCAAATTTACATTAAAATTGTTATATTCTGCGTATGCAAGTTTTTAGTTTCTTGTTATTTGTAACTTTTTAACATTTTAATGTGAATTAATCTTGTTTTTTTTTTATGTTAATTAATCTTGTTTATTTAACTTGTACTAAAAGTTAATATTTCCTATGTTTTATAGTATTGCTAACATAGTATGATACTTATCAAACAAATATGTATTATTTCTTTAATAAGCATAAACTTATGACCCCTTTTTCTGTTTGCAAACTCAATATAATAAAGTTTTTATATGGAACAAAAGTCTTGGGGTTTCTTATGGAGAAACAACAAATAACTCCATTCACATAACCACATGTTAAAATTTTTAACCAAACATAATGGCAGCTCAATTAAAAATGGAAAACTTTTCATTCGCAGATAAATACAAACTTATGTAACACCCTCCACTAGAAAGTGGTAAGTGATTGTGCAATATGTTTTTAGTTTTTTTTAAATAAATAACACTGTAGTATGCAAGATGTCTGGAAATCGTATCGAAAAAGAATATTCTTCCGTAAAATTTAGTCGATAGTCGACTTCGATATAATACCAAACTTTATAGTGTTTTCATACAAAAGTTACAAGATGACATGAAATGATTTTATTCTATATAAATAAAGAGCGTAAAATATAAAAACTAAAAAAACTGTTACTTTTCCTTTTATTAGCTTTCATCATTGCTTTTTAATTTGTTCTTACTTATAATTTAATATTTTTCATTTAAATTTCAAACCCACTTTTAGTTTATTTCAACATTAGCCAAGATTCGTACCAACAACCTTCAGTTTACAGGTCCAATCAAATTATTTTCAGCTAGCATCTGTGTATTTAATTTCGCTTTGTTATATAAATAGATATGGCAACTTTAAAAATAATTAAAATTCCTATTACGTACACACAATTTTAATATATTAACAAGTTTTGGATTCTAAAGGATCGCCAATCAAATGTCTATTACAAACATTTTTTTTATTTCTTGTAATTTGTAAGGCTAAAAGTAAAACATTTTTGTATGCAAAAAAATATTAAGAAATTCAAAAATTTCGAATTGATAAAGTATCGAAGCATTAGTTCAAATCGAAATAAATAATTTTTTGAGAAATTTTTTTTCGAAAAAATTTCTATTTAAAGATCTGCCACAAAATTTTACAGACTGGGTTGAGTCTAAATTTAGATTCAGCTTAAATTAAAATATTTTATAAGACTTTTGACAAAAAGTAGACTTAAGCCCAACCATAATTTACTTACCTTTTGTTTAATTTTCACAAAAATTTTCTTAAGATCGATAAATATAATTAAGCCATCGCTATTTCGAACAAAATATTTGGATTTCAAAATATTGTCACTATTGTTTTGTTTGAGGTTCACTTGAATTAAATTCAACTTTTAATTCAGTCATTTAATATATCAATATTTTAAATGCTTCAGAGTGTAACCATATTAACTCAATCAAAAATTGCATTTTCTGATCGACAGTCTCCGATTTCAATGAAATTCACAAAATCACAATAGAATCGACGAAACATTGGCTACAACTAAGAGATCAATAAAGATGCCACCCTGAATTTTTCCACAAATGAAAAGAAGGTATCAATAATAAGCACACTCAGGGAACTTCTGCTTTAAAAATTTGTAGTTGTTTGGGTTGTAATACAGTTGCTTTATTTTTATTGTAAATGTCAGTCATTTGAAGAACAAATTTAATTGTTTACTAACTTTGTAGTTAATTTAAAATAACAACCACATGAAATGACTGTTTTATGATTTTACATTCATTTTTACATTCTTCTTTTTTATTTAAAAAAATAAAAAATAAATGTTTGTTTATTTTCTACTAACATATGGGCTATTTCAAGTTTTTTGAGCACCTGCGGAAACCGACATACTATGGCTCTTATTTCGTTAAGTTTTATGATTTGAAAAAAAAAAACGTTGTACAGGGTTTGGATGACTATACTTGAAGGACATGACGTGCAAAGTTTTATATTGAAAAGTCATCACATTAAGAATTGGTGGTCATCTTAAATTCGAAAAATTAAAAAAACGACTTGAAACTTGCAACAGTTTTTTCATTCATTCCGTTTTCTCTGTAACAGTTTTTAGCTTTCAGATCCAAACCAATACAAAATACAGTCACTAGACTTGGAGGACATATCCACAAAAAAAATTTGTTTGATATCGCTGCTGGGTGAAAAGTTGCATGGTGGTTTACAAGTGAAACCAAAATTTTCCGAATTTTGAACTTTTTGAAGATTTTAAATAAGATTTTTACGTCGTTTAATAAAAATGAGTTTTAAGTGCAGAATTATAATGACGGCGTAATTTTATAAAGTTAGAGGTATATCAAGTTGGTGTCAGCGCACCAATAACGTATCACGGACATCACAAACTTAAAAGAAATTAGCGTAAATTTTTTGAAAATGTATCTTTTTTGCATCTGACAATCTGAATTGTCTTTTTAGTTGGCTAGTGTATTGCGTGATGTAAGTATCTTCGTAAAATTCACCTCCGAGACGAAAACACACTTTAAAATTTTTAAACGCAAAAATTTTATGAACTTTTGAAAATTTTTGCAAAAAAACAATTGATTTTAAGATTTTTTTTAAATCAAAACATGGCATGGGAATAGGTTTAGGTATCTAAATAGATTCCTCGCGACGGACTAAACTGATAAAGTGCAAAAAAAAAATAATTTTTTTCAATACTGGCGCGTGCAGCGGCAGTTTTTTCCAAACACATTTCGCTTAGTGACAGCTTAAGCGCTGTATCAATTCCGCTCAAACGTACATCTAATGGAAGACGTCACTGAGCTTGATACTAAAATCGCAAACGCACCAAAAAATTTTAAGGATTTAAAATTTTATGGAGGAAACAAAATGTTTCTAACCTTAAAAAGCATCCTTGTATTTGATTTTGAAAATTTAAAAGAATTATTTTTGAAATCGGATTAATAAGTAACCCATAATTCCAACAAGTATTTTATAATCGGTCCAATATTAATATTTGCAAAAAAAAAACGCTTTTTTTTTGAACCCCTAGAAAGTGAGACTATATTTTTAAACAATATTCACGAGGGCCACCTTAACAAATTTCAACAAAACAATTAAAACATACTACCGCGAAAACCGCCAAATTACCGCCGATGCACTGACATCTTAAAGAACTTGCCCTATTATAAAAAACTCTATGATCATAGTAGCCTTTGCTGAATGCTTCTAAGAATAAATATTTGAGTTTCAATTCAGTTTATATGATTAATATGTGTGAACAGTCGTGAATAAAAATTAGTAAAATGGTTTCAGATTATACGTCAAAAAACGTGAAATTCGTAAAAACTGAGAAGCGAAACAAATTAACCAATAAAAGACGCAAATATCGCCAATCTAAAAAAATAAAAAGCAAAAAAAAAAAAACAAATCGCAAATTGGTGTAAGAAAGTCAGTTAGGTATTCGGTTTTAAATAACAATAATAATAATAAAAAAAATGCCTTCAAAACAAAAAATTGCGGATTGAAAAAAATTGAAAACGGCTTAGAATTTATCAATGCAACCCAAGATTTAACTAACGAAACGTTAGTTACAGCTTCCAATTTGCAGAACAATTTTACAAATTTTCAAAGGTAACAAATCAAAATAGCAAAAAATCATGAGTGGTAAAGTTTAAATGGTTATATCTCTTAAACCATTAGCGATAGGCAAATAGTTTTTTCCCAAAATATTACAAATTATGTCTTATACTAGCCGTAATTTTCTAAAATGTTTAACAATTTTAAATAAATTTTTATATGCATACACGATCAACATTTTTTTTTATTTTTTTCAGTGTATTTTAAAAAGGATTATAGCTTTTACAAATATTTTAGTGTGCTAAGAAAGCCCTTAAGGGGTATTACCCGCACGCGTTATCCTTTTTCAACTTTAACAAAAACTGTAATTTTAATATTTTTTTTTTAATTTTTTACTTAAAACCGCCGTAAAATTTGCGCCGTTTAATAAAAATGATTAACGCGAACGGATTTCACATGCACAAATATCGTCTTATACACTCACAAATCGACATTGATGTCAGACAAAAAAAAAAACTTAAAAAAAATGTCTAGGTGCTGTAAATTTTTGAAGTTGCCCATATGTATTTAATTTTTACTACAATGGTTAGTAATTTTTTGAGCAGTAAAAACAAATGACAAATGTTAGTTGAATTTAATGAAATGTTAGTCGTCTTTACTTCAAGTAACATTTAATTTGCATTTGACTACAATTGCTGTCGTCTTTACCTACATAATATCCTTAGAATATGTTTTGTTTAAGAATTAAAAAAATGTGCATTTTCAGATATTGGCAAAATTAACTTTTACCTTTCCATGAAAAGGTCAATAAGTATATCGCTCATTTACTTCAAGACTGTCATAAGTCAAAAATTCGATTTTTGAGTTAATGATGCATATTTATTAGTTATATCATGCTTTATATTGTGTAAAAATTTCATATTAATATCATGTATACTTTTCGAGATAGAGGATAATACATTTGATTTTTTCTTTAAAGTGGCTGCAAAGAGTATATACTTCATAGAAAAACTGTGCTACTCATGGGTCTCTCGAAAATTATCGAATTCGCACGCAACTCTCACTTAGAGAAAAATACATTAAAACCCCCTATTTATAAAAAACGTGAACAAATAAATAGAGAAATGGTCGAGCGAGGCAGATATGGATTGAAAACTTTAAACTCGTTTTCAGCAAAATCGTCTTTTTTGAGTTGTGTCAGTCTTGAAGAAAATGAGCGATATAATTTTAAAGAGTATACATTTTATAATAAGGCCAACACAATTAGGTATCACGTATAGTTTAAAAGTTATAGTCGCATTTTTAAGGGTACTTCAGATAAATTTTAACGTTTTTCAATTTTTTGTGACGTCATATTTGAGAAACCCAAAGGGTCCGCGATCTGAATTTTATATTTCGTAGAGTTGTTGTCGAGCGGGACAGTTGCGATTAATTTAATTAAAATCAGAGATGGTGATTAATCAGACATTTGTTCACTGTGTAGTATATATTTGGTCCTACTTTGCTGAATATAATTATTATAATATTAGCTTTTTTTAATTTCTTATCGTATGAGGTTTTTAGTTAAAAAGTAATTTACTGCAAAATTTATACTTTAACGATTTATTTTTAGTATCCTGACACATGTACATGAGTACAGTGGTGGGTTATACGTTTGCATGTATCTACTAACAGTATTTTTAAAAGTTCTTACCCCAGTAAAAAAAATCGTGTTTTTAGAAGCAGTAAGTGCAACAAAAGAAACGAAAATTTTCGTATCAAAATGGACAAAAAATTCTTTGAGCTTACTGTTTTCCCTTACGAGGATGTAGGTTGTAAGCAACAATTATTATTATTATTATGACCAATTACTTTTAACAAGGTTAATATAAACTCGAAGTTATGTATATCATCGTAGGGTGCATTCACTGAAATACACTCTCAAAATGTAGAATAGCGTATTTTGAACAAAATAAAATTTAAATGATCTAAAACCGAGATAAAATAGATATTTGGTACAACATCAAAGAATAAAGGTTAAAACACTACTAGTTTAATGTATGTGAATAATATGGAAAATTATTAAGAGTATTTTAGGAATGAACTGTATGTAATCGCTTATATCCGGAAGTGGATTTTCAAATAAGAAGAAGGAGAAGAGGAATGTAGACATGAAATATGATTTTACTAAAAGACATGAAATCACAGGTTTATATAAGCGCTAAAAATCGCGATTATTTTTCCAAAAGTATTGCTTCCTAGTGGGAATTCGACTTATAAAAATAATGTAATATTAAAGCTGGTTTGTAGGTAATTCTTTTTGGCTTACCCGCTTACAAACCCCCTTGCAGGTAAGCAGTTCTTTTTTTACTGGGTACGTTTGTATGTGCATTAAATCTTAATTTAAATTTAAAATGCAAAAAACCAGAAATACCACAAATCTTTTACCATCATATGGGAATACGACTCTTGAGTTAGCAATAATCATTGATTTTTCTAATAGTTTTGTAAAGATACGCTATCAAATCACTGCATATATAATTGCAAACGTGTTTGTATATATAAATTTAAATATTATTTGCACAAACATTTATCAAAGTATTCTGAGGTTTACAAATGTTTCTTTGAGCAAAGGTTTTTCTTAAAATCTTACTTGGATATTTATTAAGAGCTCTAGCTAACAAGGAGAGTCGACCAATGTGTTCTCTCCGAAAACTAAGAATCATCTATGCTTTTTTTTTAGCGTTTTCGTTGAATGGTTAAAGAATGTGGTGAAAATTAATATATTTTTTTGTGGAAAAATGTCTGAAATTAATAAAAATGGCTTTTTTTGTACGCAGCGTTTTCAAGAAAGCTCTATTGGCTTTCATGTGCACCTGAGACGATTTAAGTACAATTTTGCGTGTTATTCCAATCTGAAAACGGATTCTGCTTCTGCATGGTATACAAACTATTTTCAAACGAAAGCGAAAAAAATCTTTTATTTTTTTTTTTTTTATTTATTTATTTATTTGAATTGCTCCATACACAAGACTAAGAGTCTTATTTTGCAGTATGGAACTGATGATTTGAAAAATTATAAGATCATTAATTAATAACTTAACAACTAATTACAATTTTTATATGGAAAACAAAAAACAATTTAAATTAAACAAGATGAACAAAACAAAAAAAAAACTAAATAAAAAATTTAAATAAATTTAAATAATTTAATTTATCAAATAATTATGTTTGATTTTCTTATGCCGAAAACAGTTTAAAAATATTTCTTTAAATTTTCGTGCGTTACTTAAAAGTTGAGAGCTGTGGGGTATAGAATTCCAGAGAGATACTGCGAATATGTAGAAATGCCACTCCGAAATTAAACTTTGTATCTAAATGATCTAAGTCTTTTTCCCCTGCTTATATCTGAAATAACAAGTTTGCTGTACAGATGATCAGGTATGTGGGTATATATTATTTTATGTAAAAAAACTAAAACTCTAATGTTTAGTAGATTATTTAAAGAAAGGCCATATAGCTGAGATGAAAAGGAAGATACACTAGAACGCCTATTAAGTCCATACACGTATCGGATTATATTGTTAAATGCAACGTTCAATTTCCCTTTACTAGTTGCATCACATTTAGCAAAAAGCTCACAACCATATAGTAAAACAGGCATCAGATAAGTTTTGGCAAGTAGCATTCTTATTCGAATAGGTGTACAATGCTGGGTTCGCCAAAGAGTTCTAGTCATAGAGAAAGTGCGACCACAAGCATAGTTAATGTGGTTCGACCTCGTAAGAGTGTCATTAAAAAATATTCCGAGATTCTTAGCAGATTTTACTATTTCAATTTTTTGATTATTTATAAATATATTAGGTATAATACTTAGTTTGGCAAGTCGCTTTTGAATTACTATGCATTTAGATTTTTTTTGGATTTATTCCTAGACCATTTGCGGTTGCCCACGTATAAATACGATGTAGTTGCTGATTAATAGAGATAATACACTGGTCGATTAAGGCATTAGTACAACTGGTATAAAGTTGAACGTCATCCGCGTACATTCTTACATTACAATTTGTTAAAATGCCTGGAAGGTCATTAGAGTACAGTGAGAATAATAGTGGCCCAACAATGGACCCCTGAGGTACCCCTCTGGTTACAGGCAGTGCTTTGGATTTTTGGATTGCAGTTTCAACATACTGATATCTGTTACGTAGGTATGTTGACAATAACTGAGTAGCGGTCGAAGAGAAATTGAAAAAGTTATTAAGTTTGTAACAAAGAATGTTATGATCTACGGTATCAAACGCTTTTGAATGATCTAAAAGTATTAAAAATGTAGTCTTGCCATCATCAAGTTTCTCCCTAATCTCCTCTGTAACATCAACTAAGGCTGTTATGCAACTGTGCTTCTTTCTGAACCCAGATTGACGATCTGTTAGCAAGTTATTGTTATCCAAGAAATAAGTAATTTGGTTATGCATAATACGTTCAAATGCTTTAGAGAGAAATGGAAGAATGGCTATTGGTCTATAATCAGAACCAGCTTTGGGTATTGGGACGATTTTAGCTATTTTCCAATTCGAGGGAAAGTAACTTGAAGTTAATATTTTGTTAAACAAAATGTTATTATTGGAAGTAGTTGAGGTAAAAGAATCTTTAGAAACTTTGGATTAATCCCGTCCACTCCTATAGAGTTGGATTTTATAGACAATATACTAGATAAAACGTCACATTGGTCTACTGCAGCAAAAGAAAAAAAGTTAGATTCAGAATTGTTACTAGAATGATTATTGACATAATAATTTTGATCTGCTTGAACCATAGGAACATTTAAAAACTTTTTATTGATTGTATCGGCATCAATCGAACATGGTTCTTGATTCGTAGATTTGCCGATACCAACTTCACGTATCGTTTGCCATGTTCTTTTGGAGCCAATGGCGGAAGAAAACTTTTCAGCATAAAAAACGGATTTGGCCTTTTTAATCATTTTATTTGTTTCTCTTTTAGCAGTCAGATAATCCTCATGTAATGTTGTAGTTTTAAATCTTTTCCAACGTGCATACGCAAAATCTCTTTGATTGATATAATCTTTTATTTCAGATGAAAACCATGGTTTCTGTTTATTACTAATAATTTTTGTTATTATTGGTACAGTTAGATCAAACAGATAATTTAGGTTTTGCTCAAGAAAAGAGAGTTGGTCATCTACGGAATACAAAGAATACAAAACATTCCAATCGATTTTAAAAAATTCTTCCTCGAGAAATCTAAAATTAATACTTTTGAAATCTCGAAAAGTAATTCTCTCAACTGGTATTACCAGTTGAAAATTATAAGTCATGAAAATGAGATCATGCTTGGAGAAACATGACGCAGACAATTGATCATAGAGAAGTACATTAATTTCATTACTCACGAGAAATAAATCCAAAAGCGTGTTGTTAGTTGCAGTGAAGTGTGTAGGATTTAAGATATTAGGTGATATTAAACCAAGCGAGGCACAGTCATCCGAAAAACTACTATCCACTAGAAGGTTTGAATTGAAATCTCCTGCTATTATAACATCATCGTACAAAGCTGTTTGTGCTTCCAAAATTCGAATAAACCGCCTAGTACAAAGATTTTTGTTAGGCCTATAAACACTACCTACAAGCAATTTCCTACCTTCATTGTTTACCTCGATAAATAGATACTCAACTAAATTTAAAGGATCTGAATTATTGATGTCCTCAAAATCACAATTTTCTTTAGATGTACATTTGATACTAAAAGAAATACCCTTTTTGATGTACACAGCAACGCCGCCATATCCATCTTCTCTATCGACTCTACGTAAATTATATCCATTTAATGAAACAGAAAAGTCCGTAATTTCCGAATCAAACCATGTTTCCGATACACAAATAAAATCAATACCTGAGTTTTCAAAGATTAATCTAAATTCGTCAATCTTTTTCCTCAAGCTTTGAGCATTTATATGACATATTTTAACACCTTTCCTCTGATCTTGGTGGTCCTTTTTTGCGGAAAATCAAAATTTCAAAATTTGGCCTGTCTTTAGTTAAGGGGCACCTCACCGTTTTATCTTTGGGTAATTTTAAAATTTAAGGAGAAATAGCGCGCTCCCATCCCAGAAAAATAATATTTTATATATGTCATACGAAAGAAGATTTATAAGCTTTCCAATGACATATAATTTGTCCCGAACTGACAAGTAGTTTAGTTAATTACAGAACCCAAAATATTAAGGAAATACATTTAAATATGGTTGTGCTTACACAAATTATTGGTTGTAGCGACCAAAATGCACTTTCTGCACTTTTTTTCTGTATGTTGGAAATATCTAAAGTATTGGTAAAAAAGCTCTACGAGAAAAGTCTCATAAAAGACGAAAAATCACTTATATCGGAAGCAGTTCAGACACCCCCTCGAATTAATTTAATTGGCATTACTATACATATTTTTTTTAGCTTAGTTCAACTGTAATTCTTTAACAATTCGCCATTTTTATTGTCACTTAAAATACATTTTTTCGAATAATAAAAATACTTGAATTTTTTCGGACCAGTTTTGTACACCAGTTAATGCATCTTCAAGAACTCTTTAGTTTGGTTACTGTTTTGTCTGAAATTTCTGTAAAACTCTTCGAAATAAACATAAAATACGAAAAATTGGGTAATTTTTTATCACACTTTGTAACGCCTAAACATGAGATAGGGCAGCTAAACAAAAATACTAGTTTCTTAAAATTTTAATTTCTACAAAAAGTTCGAAGTTTCTGAATATCTGTGGGTCCCGGATGAGATGCCTCCCTTGTGAGTTGAACTATGAATAAAGTTAAGAAAATAACCAAAAATAGTTTCGACGCTTACATAAGAATTTAAATGTTCTTTTTTTTTTTTGTTAGTTTTAGGAATCTGTAATGTTTTGTGGTCTATGGATTTTTGAAAAGATTTGTTAGAAATACTTACATTTCATTCCTGACTTTTAGCAATTTCAATGGAAATGCTTAGTTTTAGATTATTTTGGATAATTTAATTTCATGTAGCCATCCTTTAACTATCAAAAATATTAGGGTGATCGCTTTTTTATATAATATTAAAAAAGAAATGGTCTACGTTAATAAAAATCCCATAATTTAATGGATGTAATTTTTTAAGTGAAGCAATACACAGGAAATGTAATAGAGGGGAGATGAAAGGTAGTGGTCTTCAATATGGCTATTATTACCCATACGCACACTGTTGCAAATGTTTTGGAGATACACGCAATAACATAGAATCATATTATGATAGTTTAAGAGCATCATGTTATGATTACAACGCGTATCAATAATAATATAATCATAGATATCATATTATGATTCTAAATGACGATAAAACCGTCCTCGTTTAACATAATATGATCATCCAGAATCATCTATATGATAACTAAGATCATAATATCATAATTTTGTGTCCACATTCATGTTCAATCATATTTTTTCTCTTCGTTTAGATTAGGCATTTCTTTCCTACTGATTAGATTACCATGGAACTTTCTACAGTTGCAGCTAATGTAATCTGGAGCTTCAGTTTTGTCATCCCAACCCATGTGAAAATTTTGAGATGTTACCATTTTGTGATTCATGGGCCGATTTTAAAGAAGATAGCATAATCATAATCTAGTACAGGCCTATAAAAATACATGTGGAGATATGTTAGGTACACAGGCCGACAAAATTTTGTAAAAAGTGAACATCTAAAAACTAGAGTATACGTAAAAAAAGTCTGTAAAGTCAGCTACATTTTTGCTGGGAGAATCTTTGCAGAAAAATTGCTAATATCAGGAAAAAAATTAGTAAATTCAGCAAATATAAGCCATTTTCTGCAAGGATACTCCCAGCAAAAATGTTGCTGATTCTAAAGCTGATTTTTAAGGATAATTTTGAAAAATTTGTAGAATGGAACAAAAAACTCCATTTTTAGTATAAATAAAGTCGCAATATGTCGAAAATCGTTGCTCAGTATGCCAAAATTATACACAGAGAAATAAAGTGCCAACCGAATTAAAAATTGTATTTTAATGGTAACAACTTATAAATTCAGTTAGTACAACGATGTTTACATTAGATTTCGGAATATTTTGGGTGTTGAAACTAAAATTTAATTGAATTAGCCGAACTTTGTTGTGAAAACTAATGTTCAGTTATACCAAGCGAACTTCAGTTGGCAAATATATAAATTTTTCTTTGTGTGTAATTAAAAATTATGTGTCACAAGACGTATTTTTATTCAAGCAATTTAAGAAAAATTTTCAAAAATCGAGAACTTTGTACGAGCGGCGCCACAGATTAGTGTCCGATTATCTCAAATTCGCAACATCTAACTTTTAGACCTAGTTCTACAATAATCGCTACAATAATTGATAAAAATCGAAAGTTGAAAAAAAAATTGCCGCTGTATTGTATAGGTATGTATGAAACCATTTTAGATTTTTCAAATGAAGATAATTCTAAAATACAAACTAGAGATATTAAAAATATCGCTAAATATCGCAAAAACCCTTTATCTTTTAGCTGAGGCTAGTATTTGTCGATTTGTACAGTCACACTAAAGCGTATTTTATTTTTACCTGCATCTTCAATTTTAAAGTTTATCACAATATCATTCATTCAGTAAATTTTTTTTAATTAATTTATTATTTTTAATTAGTTAATTTATTTTTTGATTCATATTTTTGTTTTATATTTATTTTTCTCACAATTTTTGCCTTCGTTTGATGTGTAGTATACAAAAAAATAAAGTGAAATACAACTCACGTTGTATTTTGGCTAAGTCTTATAATGGTTGTGTTTGTATATTTTATTTTTTTATCTACTTCGTCCATACAAGCTATGACATCTGTAAAATTGCTGAAAGTTAGTTAGATATTTTAAATAGACGTTTAACAAATTTTTCAACTAACGTTTTTTTTTTTGAGTGTACTATTTGAAATGATGTACATTAATTTAATTTGTCTTGAGTTCAAATGCCCACATCTGAAAATGTGCATTTTTTAAATTATTAAAACTATATATGTTTATTACTGAGCTTCCTTCTATATTTAATGAAAGTTTTAAGGTGCGTTTTTTTAATTAATTCATGCAATTCTACCAAAATGCATGCAAAGTTTGTATAAAATTCATATAAACTAGTCCGATTCAATCAATACCCACGTTAAGTTTGTCCACAAATGTGTAGGAAAGTTCATTAATAAGCATATATTTTTTTAAGATTAAAAATCCTCATTTTGAGAGGCATATGAACTCAAGACCTCCAAAAATTACCTTCGAATCATCCATGAAAAAATCAATATGTAAATAATTTTCAAGAGTACATTTTAAAGTAAAAAATAAGGGCAATTATAATTTTGTTTCTCGTATAGTTTCAAATTTATGGTAAATTTTTTAAAGATACTACACATATCCCTCAATTTGCACAATATATACGTTCCAGAAAAAAATCGTGTAAATCGAATTCAAAAAGTTTGTATGGAAAATCGTGTAAATCGAAAAAAAGGCAAATGCTGTAAATAAAGTAATTTTTTAATATATAAATTTATTTGTTTTAAATGCAAAAAACGTAAATAAAACAAAAAACTAACAAAAAGAGTTAATTTATAAACAAAATTTAGTTATAAAATTCATAAAACCAAAAAAAAAAAATAAATTATGAAGCCAGGAATAACAATAAAAATCCATAAAACCAGGTACTATAAATAAAGCAAAAAAATCAATAAAATCAGTCTACTATTTATTAATAAAAATAATAATTCAGTTCATTAAAAGAGATCAGTTCATTTCAAACTAATATTGCCAATTAATCTTATCTTTCTGGTTGGTGACGAATCACTTTCATCACTCGATAGTATTTCAAAAGTTTCTGTTTCGATGTTGGAGATAACTTCAGCCCGCAGAGATTTGAAAATATATTTTGTTATAAGAACTTGTGTATTATTGTTCAATTCTTTATTTACCTCCCGATATTGGTCCAGGCCATGAGAAATATATCTCTGGAACTTTACAGATCTTTCAACATTTTGGTCATGTTGGACAAAGTGATTTCCTAATTTTCGTCCTAATTCAAGGCCTTCACAAATAATTTTAGTTAGCAGTGCAACCATTTCTTACTCGTCTTCACCTGAGTCATTATTATTATTTATTTAAAACCAATGATTTCATTTATTTAAAACCAATGATTTCATTTATTTAAAACCAATGATTTCATTTAAAACCAATGATTTCATATAATACCCTTTGACAATAAAGTTCTCTCAGGCATTTTTTTCCAAAATAAACCCGACTCGTCAGCATTGAAGACTTGATCAGGAGTATATGAAATAATTTCGGCGAACTTTTCTGGATATTCTTCTGCAGCATCAACATCAGCAGATGCTTGTTCCCCTTTTAGTTTTAAATTATGTAAAGACTGTTTTTTTTTTAAATTATCAAGCCAATCATGACTAGCTGGAAAAGATTTGTTTGCTGCTGAGGATGTTGATGGGAGCTCATCCTTAATTTTATCGTAAATCCGAAATGCCTTATTTTTAATTACATTAGTGTCAATTGGAATTCGCTTTTGGATTAGGTCTTCAACCCAAATGATTAATGCCTTCTCCATTTTTTCAATTATAGTGTCCCGAACGTATGAAGTTGTACGCTTAGATACATCATACCCAGCTGCTAAACTTTTCCTGAATGTTATATCTAAAAATTTTAGACAATCTAAAAATTTTAATTTTGGTTTCTAAAGATATAATTTTTCTTTACAATTTTTTCTGCATATTTATTTTTATAAAATATCGATCGAGTTATAAAAGTTATATATATATAATCCGAGTTATTTATATAATATTTTTTTTCACAAAAAAAACTACAACTAGCAGACTTGTATGGTAAACACTGACTGATTTATATATTTAAATATTTTTGATATTTTGATTTTGATTTGATATATTTTGTATGTACTTGCTTAAATGGATAATTCACTTCTTAATTTTATTGTCAATGAACTTGTGTGTTTTATTCCGAAAAAAAAAAATTATTTAAAGAAGTAAAAAAAAAGGAGTTAACTTGTATATTAATTTTTTACTAACGTGAATATGTTTACAAAAGTTTTTTAATTAAATAATCAAAAAAAAAAAAATTGTGTAATTCGAGGTAATTTCCATATTCCTCGATTTACACGAGAAATAAAAAAATCGTGTAAAAGTGAAATCGTGTAAAAAAAAGTATCGTGTAAATCGAGGGATAGGTGTATATCGATTTTTACTTTTTTTTGCCATTTTAATGACGTCCGAAAGGGAAAGGGAAGGAACGGAAACTGAAATTTATGTTTCATCGATTTCTTGTTGAGTGTTGGTGAATTTCATTGAAATTGGCGATGGTCGATCCAAATGGTAATTGAGTTGGCATCTTTTCACCCCATAGTAAATTATAATAAATTTACCTTTTTACCTTTTTTTTTTGGTACAAATGCAATTTAGTATTTCAGTTGTTAATAACCACGACAATTTTCGTTGTGTATAAATTACCATAGTTTCGAAGTTAAAAGTATAAAATTCAAAAAACAAATTAATTTACAGTTTACAATTTTAAGTTCTTCTATTTAATCAAAAGGCTTTCAAGTTTTTGCCCCATTGAATTTTTAGTTTATTTATGTGTCTTTTTTTATATAAGCTATGTTAAAATGCACTTAAATGTTTTCTTATTTTCTTATTTTCTATGTTTTCATTTATATCAAGGTCCATTACCAAGAGCTTAAGTTCTAAACACAGAAAAAATTATCAACCTAAAATATTTAATTAAAGATTTGAATTAAATTTGTTTCTAAACAAATATTTAATTGAATCAATTAATATTTAAATTAAAGTTTATTTTAGATGTAATTCTCAAATAATTTGTTCATACACTGTATGCTTAAATAGAAAGGTTTCAGTAAAGTACCAAATGTATTTGGAGTTTACAAACAAAACAAGCACACACACACAAACAGATGCAGCATTAACAAAAACACAGGTACCAACGTGTCGTTCACACATATTTTTTTTGTAGAAGTTATTTATAACTTTTTTACTTTTCAATTTTCAAAAAACAAGCACACACACAAACATACAAACAGACGCAGCATTAACAAAAACTACATGTACCAACGTATCGTTCACACATATTTTTTTTTGTAGAAGTTATTTACTTTTCAATTTTCAATAAAAGCTTTAATTTCTAAAATCATACCCGTTATAGCAGCAAAATCAATTGGAACAGTATATGATTCAAAAATTTATATTTTTTTTCTGTGTACATATTTTCTATGTTTGGTTTTGCAGTTTAAATTTTTTTTCGTTTTAAAATAGTTTTTATTAAAAAAAAAATATTACAAATACCTTTATATGTTAGTCTCTATCTATGTAGATAAAGAATGTTGCATAAAATTACAAAAAGAACTGTCACGCGACTTAATGGCGTCTTTTGAACACGTTCTACTGACATTATTTAATATTGGCATAATTTAAAAATAAAAAAAATAAAAACTAAAAGAGATTTTTTTCCAATTTGTTTTTTATTATCACCAACAATTGGAATTTATGTTCAACAAAGGGATTACAAGTTTGTGCTAATAATTTTTAACATTCAAAAGAAAATAAGTGGACTTATTATGTAAAAAAAAATTAAAAAACTGTAATTAAATTATTGGTTAACAATAAAAGAATATATCATTAAGTCCAGTTATTGTCTGGATTAGTACGTTATGCTAAATGCTTCATTAGTCTTTGCGTTCCGTGACGTTTTTGTAACGTGCCGTTCCTGATGGCTGTTTTGTGTGGTTAGTCTGTTCCGTAACAACATATCAGATTTGGCTAAACGATTATAGTAATTGTTTGACTAGTTGCAAATGTATCTGTAATGTATCTGTAATTTCACAAAACCTTTTTATATGATATTTTGTACAATTTAGCTTATAAAATTAAAAAAAAAAAAATATTCTTGTATTGGTTGTTTAGATTTTTTTATGTGAGAGCAATCAGCTGTTTTTAGCTGTCACTTAACGTAGTAGAGAAAATTCTGTTTTTAGCAGGTTCGTCCGGCACGCACCGTCACATTACAGACAAACTAAACATGCACACTCATTTTCATACATCAAAAACAAATCAGCTGATTCGTCACGGATTGTTACGTACAAACGAATTAAGCCTTAAACATGAAATATGTACAGTAGGGCGGGTCGATTTAAAAATCGCTCAACGTACAAGAAAAATCGTATTCTAGGGATCAAAATAAGAAACTTTGCGGAAGGAACCATACCTCTAAAACGAATTCTGATGTCCCGACTTTTGACCCATAGGGTCAAAAATCCCACTTTGACCTATTTAGAGTGCCCCCAATCGAATCCAACCCAATCGAATATAATTTATACATTCATCTGCTAGAGCGTCTTCCGGAGAAGAAATAGAGACCCTAATTTTGGAAAGACTCCTCCTACTTTGTGCAATATTTCTATCCCGATATCTGTACATTTTGCTATAAAACCAAGGCTAAAAAGGCCCTCTTTCAACTTAAGTTTTAACCGCTTAACGGTCACCTAGACCGCTTAACGGTCACCTAGAATGCATTAATCTGCTAGCGCGTCTCCCGGAGAAGAAGTAGCTCCCATAATCTTGTAGAGATTCCTCCTACTTTCTGAAATATCAAAGTGGGCTTTTTCAAAATTTGACCCTACGGGTCGGGACATCAGAATTCGTTTTAGAGGTATGGTTCCTTCGGCAAAGTTTCTTATTTTGATCCCTAGAATACGATTTTCTTTGTACTTTGATCGATTTGTTTGCCTCCCTACAAATCGACTCGCCCTAATGTACAGTTGATTTATTAGGTAATTGGATGTCTTCCAATTATCTGCATGTTAATTCATGCAAATCTAAGGCAATGTTGTTTGGTAGTACTCTCAAAAGAAAAAGTTAGTAGAAGTGTTAGTAAAACGTTTTGTAAATAAAGTATACTATTTTTCAGCAAATTTTTTTGCTGAAATTATGTTTCAGCTTAAATTTTAGTTATACATATTCAGCACTTAACTGTTTTGAATTAATGTCTTACTAATATTTTACTAATGTTTAACTAATTTATTTTGCTAAAAAAATGTGCTGATAAGCACTTTAAAAATTTGATCGACAACCAGATTGAAAGATATACGCACAATGGAGTAGATGTTTCGGCATGTCAAGATGTATTAGAGACGAGCAAAATGAGACTAAAAAGTACAACTCTTATAAGACGTATAAAAAATCAACCATGGAAGAATTTTGTATCTGTTTTTCTTACGCAATAAAACAAAAGACTCCGACAATTGTGGATTGAAAAAACTTAAATTTTGTGTTCGCACCGGGTTATCAAAGTAATTGTCTATTAATTAAATAAAAGACTTAATAAAATATTTAAGTTTAATAAATATTAAATGTGTATTTGAAAACTTAATGATTAAAGTCACAACTAATTTTGTGTGGTCAAACAAATATACGTACAGGTAGACTCATCTTACGTAATTTTATATGTTTTCTTATCTTATTGCAAAAAATAGAGTTGTATATTTCATATTATGTTATTTCGCTTTGTTTCGTTTCTGGAAAGATGCCAACATTAAGACAGCCATTCATATAATTAGATAAAAGATAATTTGTTTATGTTTAAAAAAATTCTCAATATATATTTGCAGATAGTTAATTAAATCGTATCATCAATGTGTGATTATGCACATTTTTATAATTTGTAGTTTATTGTAAATTATTTTTAAAAGAATAACATAAAAAACTTCAAAGATATTCAGCAAATAAATTAACTAAAATATAATTTTTTGAAAATTTTTTTTCAGTCTACTAATTTTCAGCACAACATTATTAGTTTTTAGCAAGGGTTTTTTAATTTTTTAGCAAGACTTTTGCTGAATCTACTAATTTTGTTGCTAAAAGCACCCTCTAATTTACAGCAAAAATTTTGCTGACATTAGCAATTTTTTTGCAAGCACCCTAACGACTTACAATTTTGCTGACTCGGCAAATTTTTTTGCTGACTTCACTAACTTTTGTTTTGAGGGTAGTTGTGTTGTCTAATAATTTAGATGGGAATGCACTTGAACTTGTAGATACGCCTAAAGCAAGACTTTTGCTGATTCTACTAATTTTGTTGCTAAAAATCACTCTCTAATTTGCAGCAAAAATTTTTTATGACATTAGCATTTTTATGCAAGCCCCTAATGACTAACAATTTTGCTGACTCGGCAAATTTTTTGCTGACTTCACTAACTTTTTGGTTTTGAGGGTAGTTGTGTTGTCTATTAATTTAGATGGGAATGCACTTGAACTTGTAGATACGCCAAAAG
>CM037854.1:82394662-82436097 GCA_021234595.1 Delia radicum
AAAATTGAAAACGTTAAATTTATCTGAAGTACCCTTAAAAATGCGACTATAACTTTTAAACTATACGTGATACCTAATTGTGTTGGCCTTATTTATAAAATGTATACTCTTTAAAATTATATCGCTCATTTTTCTTCAAGAGTGACACAACTCAAAAAAGACGATTTTGCTGAAAACGAGTTTAAAGTTTTAATCCATATCTGCCTCCGCTCGACCATTCTCTATTTATTTGTTCACGTTTTTTCTAGTAGGGGGTTTTAATGTTATTTTTCTCTAAGTGAGAGTTGTGTGCGAATTCGATAATTTTCGAGAGACCCATGAGTAGCAACAGTTTTTTCTATGAAGTATATACTCTTTGCAGCCACTTTAAAGAAAAAATAAAATATATATCCTCTATCTCGAAAAGTATACATTGATATTAATATGAAATTTTACACAATATAAAGCATGATATAACTAATAAATATGCATCATTAACTCAAAAATCGAATTTTTTGACTTATGACAGTCTTGAAGTAAATGAGCGACATACTTATTGACCTTTTCATGGAAAGGTAAAAGTTAATTTTGCCAATATCTGAAAATGCACATTTTTTTAATTCTTAAACAAAAACATATTCTAAGGATATTATGTAGGTAAAGACGACAGCAATTGTAGTCAAATGCAAATTAAATGTCACTTGAAGTAAAGACGACTAACATTTCATAAATTCAACTAACATTTGTCATTTGTTTTTACTGCTCAAAAAATTACTAACCGTTTGTAGTAAAAATTAAATACATATGGGCAACTTCAAAAAATTTACAGCACCTAGACATTTTTTTTAAGTTTTTTTTTTTTGTCCTGACATCAATGTCGATTTGTGTGTGTGAAATCCGTTCGCGTTAATCATTTTTATTAAACGGCGCAAATTTTACGGCGGGTTTTAAGTAAAAATTAAAAAAAAATATTAAAATTACAGTTTTTGTTAAAGTTGAAAAAGGATAACGCGTGTGGGTAATACCCCTTAAGGCTTTCTTAGCACACTAATATATTTGTAAAAGCTTCAATACTTTTTAAAATACACTAAAAAAAATAAAAAAAATTTTCACTCATGGTTTTTTGCTATTTTGATTTGTTACCTTTGAAAATTTGTAAAATTGTTCTGCAAATTGGAAGCTGTAACTAACGTTTCGTTAGTTAAATCTTGGGTTGCAGTGATAAATTCTAAGCCGTTTTCAATTTTTTTCAATCCGCAATTTTTTGTTTTGATGGCATGTTTTTATTATTATTATTATTGTTATTTAAACCGAATACCTAATGACTTTCTTACACCAATTTGCGATTTGTTTGTTTTTTTTTTTTGCTTTTTATTTTTTTAGATTGGCGATATTCGAGTCTTTTATCGGTTAATTTGTTTCGCTTCTCAGTTTTTTACGAATTTCACGTTTTTTGGACGTATAATCTGAAACCATTTTACTAATTTTTATTCACGACTGTTCACGCACATTAATAAATAAACTGAATTGAAACTCAAATATTTATTCTTAGAAGCATTCAGCAGAGGGCTACTATGATCATAGAGTTTTTATAATAGGGCAAGTTCTTAAGATGTCAGTGCATTGGCGGTAAGTTGGCGGTTTTCGCGGTAGTATGTCTTAATTGTTTTGTTGAAACTTTCACTTTCTAGGGGTTCAAAAAATAAGCGTTTTTTTTTTGCAAATATTAATATTGTACCGATATAAAATACTTGTTGGAATTCTGGGTTACTTATTAATCCGATTTCAAAAAGAATTCCTTTTAAATTTTCAAAATCAAATATTCATACAAGGATGCTTTTTAAGGTTAGAAACATTTTGTTTCCTCCATAAAATTTTGTGCGGTTTTCGATTTTAGTATCAAGCTCAGTAACGTCTTCCATTAGATGTACGTTTGAGCGGAATTGATACAGCGCTTAAGCCGTCACAAAGCGAAATGTGTTTGGAAAAAACTGCACGCGCCAGTATTGAAAAAAATTATTTTTTTTTTGCACTTTATCAGTTTAGGTCCGTCGCGAGGAATCTATTTAGATACCTAAACCTATTCCCATGCCATGTTTGATTTAAAAAAAATCTTAAAAAAACTTTAAAAATTTTAAAGTGCGTTTTCGCCTAGGAGGTGTACTTTACGAAGATACTTTACATCACGCATACACTAGCCAACTAAAAAGACAATTCAGATGTCAGATGCAAAAAAGATACATTTTCAAAAAATGTACGCTAATTTCTTTTAAGTTTGTGATGTCCGTGATACGTTATTGGTGCGCTGACACCAACTTAATATACATCTAACTTTATAAAATTACGCCGTTTTTTATAATTCTGCGCTTAAAAACTCATTTTTATTAAACGACCGTAAAAACCTTATTTAAAATCTTCAAAAAGTTCAAAATTCGGAAAATTTTGGTTTCACTTGTAAACCACCATGCAACTTTTCACCCAGCAGCGATATCAAACAAATTTTTTTTGTGGATATGTCCTCCAAGTCTAGTGACTATATTTTGTATTGGTTTGGATCTGAAAGCTAAAAACTGTTACAGAGAAAACGGAATGAATGAAAAAACTGTTGCAAGTTTCAAGTCGTTTTTTTTAATTTTTCGAATTTAAGATGACCACCAATTCTTAATGTGAAGACTTTTCAATATAAAACTTTGCACGTCATATCCTTCAAGTATAGTCATCCAAACCCTGTACAACGTTTTTTTCAAATCATAAAACTTAACGAAATAAGAGCCATAGTATGTCGGTTTCAGCAGGTGCTCAAAAAATTTGAAATAGCCCATATTTTAGTAGAAAATAAACAAACATTTATTTTTTATTTTTTAAATAAAAAACAAACGAATGTAAAAAATGAATGTAAAATCATAAAACACTCATTTCATGTGGTTTGTTATTTTAAATTAACTACAAAGTTAGCAAACAATTAAATTTGTTCTACAAATGACTGACATTTACAATAAAAATAAAGAAACTGAATTACAACCCAAACAACTACAAATTTTTAAAACAGAAGTTCCCTGAGTGTGCTTATTAGTGATACCTTCTTTTCATTTGTAGAAAAATTCAGGGTGGTATCTTTATTGATCTCTTAGTTGTAGCCAATGTTTTGTCGATTCTATTGTGATTTTGTGAATTTCATTGAAATCGGAGACTGTCGATCAGAAAATGCAATTTTTGATTGAGTTAATATGGTTACACTCTGAAGCATTTAAAATATTGATATATTAAAATGACTGAATTAAAAGTTGAATTTAATTCAAGTGAACCTCAAACAAAACAATAGTGACAATATTTTGAAATCCAAATATTTTGTTCGAAATAGCGATGGCTTAATTATATTTATCGATCTTAAGAAAATTTTTGTGAAAATTAAACAAAAGGTAAGTAAATTATGGTTGGGCTTAAGTCTACTTTTTGTCAAAAGTCTTATAAAATATTTTAATTTAAGCTGAATCTAAATTTAGACTCAACCCAGTCTGTAAAATTTTGAGGCAGATCTTTAAAAAGGAATTTTTTCGAAAGAAATTTCTCAAAAAATTATTTATTTCGATTTGAACTAATGCTTCGATACTTTATCAATTCGAAATTTTTGAATTTCTTAATATTTTTTTGCATACAAAAATGTTACTTTTAGCCTTACAAATAACAAGAAATAAAAAAAATGTTTGTAATAGACATTTGGTTGGCGATCCTTTAGAATCCGAAACTTGTTAATATCTGACCATTTTGACATTTATACCAAAACCTATATTTAAATTGTGTGTACGTAATAGGAATTTTAATTATTTTTAAAGTTGCCATATCTATTTATATAACAAAGCGAAATTAAATTCACAGATGCTAGCTGAAAATAATTTGATTGGAAATTGTAAACTGAAGGTTGTTGGTACGAATCTTGGCTAATGTTGAAACAAACTAAAAGTGGGTTTGAAATTTAAATGAAAAAGATTAAATTATAAGGAAGAACAAATTAAAAAGCAATTATGAAGCTAATAAAAGGAAAAGTAACAGTTTTTTTAGTTTTTATATTTTACGCTCTTTATTTATATAGAATAAAATCATTTCATCTTTCATATTTTTATGAAAACACCAAAATTTTTCGTAGTATAACAAAGTCTATATCGACTAAATTTTACGGAAGAAAATTCTTTTCAATAAGATTTCCTGGCATTTTGCATACTTCGTGTTATTTATATAACTAAAAACATATTGCACAATCACTTACCACTTTCTAGTGTAGGGTGTAACATATTTTGTATTTATCTACGAATGAAAAGTTTTCCATTTTTAATTGAGCTGCCATTATGTTTGGTTAAAAATTTTAACATGTGGTTATGTGAATGGAGTTATTTGTTGTTTCTCCATAAGAAACCCCAAGACTTTTGTTCCATATAAAAAACTTTATTATATTGAGTTTGCAAACCGGAAAAGGGGTCATAAGTTTATGCTTATTAAAGAAATAATACATATTTGTTTGATAAGTATCATACTATGTTAGCAATACTATAAAACATAGGAAATAATAACTTGTAGTACAAGTTAAATAAACAAGATTAATTAACATTAAAAAAAACAAGATTAATTCACATTAAAATGTTAAAAAGTTACAAATAACAAGAAACTAAAAACTTCATACGCAGAATATAACAATTTAAAATGTAAATTTGTTTTAAATTTGACATTTTGGGTGTTATTAGTATGGTCTGACTTAAGGTATGGTCATTTGTAATGAATGGATCGGCTTTAAGTCAACACATCAGGAAGCAGAAGGACGAAAAAACTGCTTTGAAACATGCAAGACTTTAATACAAATTTGCGAAAAATCTGGACCATAAGTTAAAAAACTGGGTACGCTGAGTGAATTTTCTGCATGATATTAATGAATTTTTGCATTAGATCTATGAAATCAATGGATCTCGTCCATTGGAACTTTTCATTAAATTAATGCAGTTTTTATAAAATTTTGTGAAACATTTAATTTTGTTTTATTATTGGGACAAAAAATGTTACATATGTTAATATTTTGCAGTTGTGTCTGAATTTTTTTAATGCTAATGTGGAATACGTTAAGGCGCGTAATGCGGAATACTATTCCATATTACCCGTTCATTATTCTTATAACAATTTAAAATTGTATTTACTATAACTATCTACATTTATTTATTTGTCATAAATAAATGGTGTTTCTATACAGGTATAGAACTTTAAGTTGGCAAAACTTTTTTAACTGGCGGCAATTTTGTCAGTTGTCAAGAGATTTATGTCCAGTTTGGTTTGGCATTTCAACATGAATAGACTGACGCCTGAACAACGCTTCCAATTGTGCAAATTTATTTTAAAAGTTATGGCTCTGTCCGAAATACGTATCGCGCACGAATTTTGTGAATTTTGTTTAACGGTGAAGCTCACTTTTGGTTAAATGGATGCGTTAAAAACAAAACTGTCGTATTGGGAGTAATGATAGTCATTAATTGTATGTTGAGACACGGTTACATGCAGAAAAATCGACTGTTTGGTGTGCTTTATGGGATATATATGAAGTCGCCAGTCGCGCTATGGGATATGTGAAGTCGTTAGTGTACGCAGATAAGCCCGAAACGATTCACCACTTGGAGGACAACATTCGCCACGTCATTGCCAATATACGGCCACAAATGTTGGAACAAGTCATCAAAAATTGGACCTCCAGATTAGACTACGTCCGAGACAGCCGTGGCGGTCATATGCCAGAAGTCATATTTAAATTATAATGCCAGAATATTATCTTTCGAATAAAGTAAATGTCATGTCAATTTAAATAATTCATCTTTGTTTTATTCCATTTCAAAGTTCCATACCTCTAAAAAGAACAATATTTATAACATCCCAGCAAAAAATTTTAGAACAGATTACCTCTGAACCTGTTCTATAATAACTTCTTTTATTACCGGTTACATGGAATCGGTTCTAGAACAGGTTCCTGGGAGGCGGCAAGTAAATTGTCACTGTCCCAGAACCAGTTATATAACTGCCCAGCCAGAAAAATACGAACGGCAAAGCATTGGCCCAGTGCTTTCAACGGTGGTATGAGCGTTGGCAGAGCGTTGGATTTCTGAAGATTTAAGTGCTTTGCCAACCCCAAAATAATAACACCGGGCAGGGCTTGGCCGTTCCTTTTTTAAAACGTTGGCAAAGCACTGGCAATGAGTGCTGCGCCAGTACCAAAATCATAATTTTAAAACGTTGGCAAAGCATTGGTAGAACAACCAATAAAGTGTTTTTTTAATGATAAAATAAGTGCTTTGCCAACCCCAAAATGATAACAAAATTATTTTTGTGATAAGTTAGCACCAAGTACGACTTTTTGACTACAATTTTACTAATGAAAGAAATTTGAAAATAAATGTCTTAATTAAAATTTTAGTATAAAAACTATACTTTGTGCTGACTATAATAGGAGATCTTAATTTTCTTAACTTCAAATAAATTGCAATTTTGTTTTGAATTTTTCCAATCTTTTAATTTTAAATTTTATAAAGGTATATATTAGAAAAGTTTTTAAATACGCTAAATTAGCAATTTTTCTACAAGGATCCTTTGAGCAAAAATGGTGCTGACTTTACTGACTTTTTTTTAGTGTATGAATTTGATTTGAATACCATAAGCATGGTTAGTTGATTTTAAATTCATTTAAGATTTGATAAAAAGAACAAAGAATTAAGTTTAAAGTATGTAAAATAAATTAAAAAATACTATTCATTTGTAATTTGTATTAAACCCTGCTAACTTATTGAAAAACAAGTACATTTCGTTTTATATTTTGTTTTTATATAAGGTTGTAAATTTAGTAAGTCGAGTACTGGCAAAGTACTTTTGACCAGCGTTGGGAAGCGTTGTGCGCAAGCGCTGTGCCACTGTTTTTGTTATGTTAACGGTTGTAACTTTTGTTAATAAGTACTGGCAATTCATTTTTAGACAATGTTGGAAAAGCGTTTTATTTTTACGGGTGGTAAATTTTGTAAATCAAGTACTGGCACAGCACTTTGTACAAACGTTGGTAGAGCGTTCTAAGCTAGGGCTGTGCCAGTGCTTTTATTATTTTTACTGTTGTAAATTTTGTTAATTTGGTACTGGCAAAGCACTTTTTACTAAGATTGGCAGAGCGTTGTAAATCAGTGCTTTGCCAGGACTTTATTTGTTGGACCATTGGCAAACAGTGCTCTGCCAGCGCTTGATTTTTCAGACCATTGGCAATTTCTGGCTAGGTGGTTCTAGAACCGGTTTAAAGCAACCTGTTCTTGTTTGGAGGTAAAGAACCTATTGCAACTAGGACAAAGTCCATATAAAAAGAACTAGTTGCAGAACAAAAATAAGAACCTGTTATAAATACAGTATAAGTTGTTCTGCAACCAGTTATTTGGATTTTAACTATTTTACTGGGATGACATACGACGCTGAAGCATTCCTAAATAAGGTGTTTGTCTTAATTGTGTGGTTTAAACCGTTCCGTATATTTATTATTCGTTAATTTGCATTCACTTGTGCGATATAATTAAGTTTTACAAGAATGTAGAGATCTCTTATTAACTATTTTTAACTTTTATGAAAATATCTTCTCCTCTACTCGCGTTTTTTTCACATTGTTTTGAAAATCAGCCATTCTGAACAAAATTTATAAAAATCAGGGACCGTAATCATTATGAGTTTTATAATAAAAATTACACAATAATGATTATGTTATGAGTTTAAGGATTTTCTCAATGGTAATGATTATTTTTGAGTAATAATAAAAAAAAATCCGCAATAATCATTATTTTTGAGCAAAAAAAATAAAACTCAAAATAATCATTATTTATGATTTTTATTTTTTTCGCTCAAAATAAAACTCACTTTCATGTAGGGGTAAATATATATACATATTGGGTGGGGGCGATTAGTATGGAAATTATTAAAAAAAAAAACTTTAAAAATCAAGTTTTATAAAAATCAGGGACCGTAATCATTATGAGTTTTATAATAAAAATTACACAATAATGATTATGTTATGAGTTTGAAGGATTTTCTTCAATGGTAATGATTATTTTTGAGTAATAATAAAAAAAATCCGCAATAATCATTATTTTTGAGCAAAAAAAATAAAACTCAAAAATAATCATTATTTATGATTTTTATTTTTTTCGCTCAAAATAAAACTCACTTTCATGTAGGGGTAAATATATATACATATTAGGGTGGGGGCGATTAGTATGGAAATTATTAAAAAAAAAAACTTTAAAAAATCAAAAATTTAAAAATCATAACGGATATGCAAAGATTGTCAAAAAATAATAATAATGGTGGAATACTTTTTTTTATGTCTCTTCTAAGTGATTGATTTTTTGATTCAAAAAAACAAGCAATAATCATTATTTACGGTCCCAGAAAAAAATATATATTTTTTACATTTTTAGTAGATTGATAATTTTTTTTAGTCGTGTGTTCTAGCCTCAATAATCAACTTTGAGATATAACTAACTATGAAATTTGTTTTTGTTTTAAAATTAAATTTTTTAATTAATCGCGTCACATATCCAATAGAGACTTTTTATATAATAATTTATATAGTAATTGTATTTAATAAAAAACAGTGTGTGTCTATATTTTTCTACAATCTGAGACCGTTCTCTGCATGATACTAATGAATATTTATATATTTTTTTTTTTTTTAAAAAGAGGCAACACTCAGGAAATACTTCCTATATTTAGTGTGTTGCTTTCTTTGGAAAGGGATAGTATAGAGATGAAAGGTGGGGAAAGATGAAGGGCTTCAGACATGGCAACACTGTAATTGCGCGAGATGATAAGTCTTAGAACAGTTGTTGCTCGCCACCTGATGGAGAGTTGGCGAACTTATTGAAGCTTTTTGGTTCATAGCCCTGATTCATTATTTTACTTCGGTGGGGTTAATTGCTATGGGAACACCGAAGGTGGACATTGCGATATGTATGAGGGATAGAAAATCTCATACATATTAATTTGATGTTGCCCGGCACCGGGGATCGAACTCGGCACCTTTTGTGTAAAAGTCTAACGCGCTAACCATTACACCACAACGCCCAAAAAAAATTTTTCATTCACTTTGTGAAGAAAAATAGCATTAGTTTACTGAAAACTTCCATTATTTTTCATCCACTAAAATTCTTTTTGCAAAAATAGAAACTGATTCTGTAAATATTTTTTACACTCACAAGAACTTTTCCATAAAAAATCAACAGTTATTTTAAAGTTTAATCGGTAAGGTTGATTCAATAAAATATAAAGTTAAATTACCAAAGAAATATATTTTTAACATTCTGTCTGTTATTCAACAAAAAAAAATCAAAAAAGAAACAGACTTTCCGTGATAGTTAAAATTGTCCCTCGGGAGGTGTGACTTGAGAACCCTGGTGTCTTACCTGACTGGACACTGCAATCTCAGATACCACCTGCTCAAAAGGGGTCTTTCGGACACGGATGAGTGTAGGTTTTGCGAACTGGTAGCTGAGACATCAGAGCATGTTCTTTGCGAATGTCCGAGGCTATGTGAAAGGCGTGCCAAGTTTCTTGGCAATCGCTTTGTCTCCCCTTCGGACATTATGAAGATTTTGCCTAATAGGATTATTGGCTTTATAGGTAGCTTGAATCTTTAGGGTAACTTTAGGCAGCACAAAAGACCTAAGTTGGTCGCGGTGCATAGTGCCATATAATCTAATCTAATCTAAAATAGTCAGTTCAGATTTTCTATTCAAAACAAAAAGTTGTTATATTATATTGAGTATTGAAATAAACGAAAACAATCTATTGTTTTTATGGATTTTGTCAATTAATATTCAACAGTTGAAAATAAACTTAAAAATACAATTGTTTAAACGAAAAATAAGTAGTCCTGTTTGTAACTGATTTTCAGTTAATTCGATGTGTATATTCAGTTGTCTTTACGGAAAAAATATTGTGAGTGTATTTTAGTCTTTCAAAAAAAAAAAACAGCTTAGATTTGATTGCGGATAATGTTGAATAGTATTCCACATTACCCGACTAGAAAATCCACATTAACCTCCATGCTCGAGCATGTACAATTTTTAGGTAGATTTTTCGTATATAACTTTTTAAAATAAAGATAATTTTGTTAGTTCTAACTAAATATACGAAAATATAAAAAGTCCGAAAAAACAATTTTTTGTTTTTAATACAAAAATTAAAATATTTTTCAATAAAGATAATGCATTTTTGTTATGAACACAGTTCGTCATGAAATCAAGTTATATTTCAACATCGAATTTGTAAATTTATCGTCAGTACCTTGGCGGAAAGCTATAAAAATAAAATAGGTATTCCACATTACCCAAACTTACTCTACTGGTCAGCTAAAAACAAAAAAAAAAAACTAAACGACACTTGTAAACTGAAAATTTTATACAATGAACAATTTTAAAAACAAACATCAGGAATATGTCAAAAAAATTATTAATGTGGAAAAAATCAAATGTTTAAAAAATAAAAATGTTGGAATTTTTACACAAATTTTTATTTTTACTAATTAATTAAATTCCATACGATTTTTTAAAGTGATTTTAGTATTAAAAATTTAGCTTTAGGAAAGTTTTTCTTTTAAAAGTGATATATTATACATCGTTATATATTATTTATTAGGGTGCAATGAAATGTATGGAGAATTTTTTTTTTTTAATTCAAAGGAACCCTAGCAAATTTGTTCCATTTGGTCTGATAATAATTTGAGTCAAATTAATATATTCGGCTAAACGTAAGTTTAAACAATCTTATTTTTTCGTGCGTTGATTAAAGTTAACAAAATTTATGTTTCTAGTATCCTAAATGATTTCTGGAATTTTTTTATTACAGTTAACCCATTTCTGCTATGGGGGTCAAAATGATGCATTACATCTAATGCATTTATATATATATATATTCCCGTCGTTCCTATAAGGAGCATAGGGCCTCAACAAACTTCTTCCATTCCAATCTGTCCATCGCAATATTTTTTACTTCGCTCCAGCTTTTGCGCATTCTTCCTGATTCGATGTCAATTTGTCTTCTCCATGTGTGAGCTGGTCGACCTATTCTGCGGCTTCCCTGGGGGTTCCACTCAATAGCATTTCTGGCAATATCGGTGGGCGGCTTGCGGAGTGTGTGGCCGATCCAGTTCCACTTTCTTCTCTGTATTTCTACATCCATTGGGATTTGATGTGTTGCACGCCACAGATTATTGTTTGATATGGTTCGTGGCCAGAAGATTCTTAGAATTCTTCGAAGACATTTGTTGACGAAAACTTGAAGAGATTTAATGTCTCGGGAGGCAGCATTCCAAGTTTCACAACCATATAACAATGTTGATTTGACATTGGAATTAAATATTTTAATTTTAACACGACGTGATATTGAGGATGATTTCCACACCTTAGTGAGCTGACCAAATGATTGTGTGGCTTTTTTTATTCGGCTAGATATGTCAGCACTAGATCCACCTTTTTGATTTATAATAGCTCCAAGGTAGCAGAAACTTTCAACTTCTTCCAAGGTTTCATTATTAATGAGAAAGGGGTTTAAGTTTTCGGAATTAATCCGCATAACCTTGGTCTTTTTATATTGATCTTAAGCCCAGCCTTTGCTGATATATCGGTAAGCCGCTTCAACTTCGTATCCATATCAATATAACTATGAGAAAGAAGGCATATGTTATCTGCATATTCAAGGTGTTTTAATCTTTCATGCAGCCCCCATGTGATGCCTCGATTATCCACTATTGCATGGTGCATCACGCTGTCTAACAATATGTTGAAGAGTAGTGGAGACATAACGCACCCTTGGCGAACTCCATTACCACACATCAATTTTACGGCTTAGTACCCCATCGTGTAAAACTCGGCAGCTAGCCCCAGCATATAGACTCTTTATCAGTTGAATGAATTTACGGGGAACGCCTTTACATTCAAGCGCATTCCAGATGACATTATGGGCCAGAGTGTCAAATGCCTTCTCAAAATCAATAAAGATAAGGTACAGAGGAGACCTCCATTCAGCTGACTGCTCTACAATTACTCTTAAGTTGATGTGGTCAACACACGACTTGATGGGGCAAAACACAGCCTGTTGTTTCCTCATAACTGGCATTAGCTCATCCGCTATCCTCTTGGTTATAATGTGTGCTAAGACTTTATTGATGCATTTTGCACCCAAAATTTTCCGAAAAAAACATGAAATATTTATCTCGAACTACATAAAACAGTTTTTGATTAATAAACATTAACCCTTTTATGCTACGAGGGCCAATTAAAATCGTTGGTTCAAAAAATATTGTAATGAGAGATAATTTTTCGTCACCGTCATATAGAAAAATGTTACTGAACTTTGATTTGGTTATATGTGTATTATTGTAAGTATTTGAAAGAGTGCGCAAAACTATTTTACACATTTAGTGCTTGTATTTACTCACTGTGCGTTATACGAGGACGGATCAATAATTCCGTGACTTTTTGAATGAAATACAGTTTTTTTTTTTCAAAAAAAAATTTTTTTTTCAACATAATCTCCTTTAAGCTCAATACACTTAATCCAATTTTTTGTATCCCTTCCAAAAATAGGATTTTTGTAGGTCCATAAAATAATTTCATCGTTAGAGCTAAATCTCTTTCCACCGAGCCATTTCTTTAGGTTTGGAAATAGGAAATAGTCACTGGGGGCTAAATCCGGAGAATATGGCGGATGAGGTACCAATTCGTAGTCCAATTCATGGAATTTTGAAATTGAGATTGCACACGTGTGCACCCGTGCATTATCTTGATAAAAAAGATATTTTTTGTTGGCCATATGGGGTCATTTGTTTTTTTAAATCCTCGTTAAATCGGTCCAATGTTTAGACTGCTGCTTGGTCTTCGGAGTGTTGTAATGGATGCATGTTTCATCCACAGTTACAAAACGACGCAACAACTCATTCGAATTGCGGTTAAACAACTCCAAACAATCCATTGAAGTTGTCACACGATTACGTTTATGTTCAATTGAGAGCAAACGCGGCACCCATCTTTCAGACAGATTTCTTAAACCCAACTGATTTATATTTGAATTTAAAATCGAAACCACACTGCCATATGAAATGCCTATCTCACGCACTTTTACTCTTCGATCGGCCAACACCATATCGTGGATTTTTATGACATTTTCGGGTGTATTGACCTCAATTGGCCGTCCAGAACGTTCAGAGTCATTTGTACTTGTGCGACCACAACGAAAGTCAGTAAACCACTTTGTTTACCATTGAAATCGATGGTGCTGAGTCCCCATAGTATTTATCAAGCTTTTCCTTGGTTTCATTGACGGTTTTTTTTCGCAAAAAATAATGTTTAATGAGCACTCGAAATTGACTTTTTTCCATTTTTAAAAAAATCCACGAGGTGTTAAACACAAAGTAAATGACGGAACTTGCTCAAAATTTGACTGTAGTCTATTAACAGGTGGTACTTGATGGGATCAGTGTTGCATTTTATATAACTACTAAGGCAGTTTGAAAAGTCACGGACTTATTGATCTGTACTCGTATTACACAAAAATTCACACATTTTATTGTATTAAATTTACAAGCTTTTTATAGAGTGAAGATAATTCTAAAACAAAGCGCTAATTTTGTTGATATTTAACGACGACTCCTACTTTACCTACTAACTCATGACATGTTTATTTATTAATTAAAAAATGTCTTCATCCGCTAATTTAAAGCAGACTTTATCTACTGACTTTATCTTCTAACTCTTCTACATTTGTCCTCTGAAGATTTTCGGTGACCCGAAATGAAGCATGTAAGTACCTGGCAGTAGATAAAGTCTGGTTTAAATTAGCGGATAAAGAAAATTTTTAATTAATAAATAAATTATCTTAAACTTGAATAATCTTGCTCACATCAAAATTTATGATAAAAGATCGAAACTTAAACTTTTGGTTTTACTTTTTTAAAATTTAAAAGGAAGACGTTTTTGAATATTGTTCAAATTTTGAAACGCGATATTTCAACATACGCCGTGATTAGCTGTCCTATATTTGGACGAAGTTATTGGTATATGATGTGCATCTACTATACTAAGTTTTGTTGAAATCTGAAGGCGTTGAGGAAATCGAGAGTTTGATTTTGATTTCAGCCTACTGTTAAAACTATTTAAGAAATCGTTCTTTTTTATTATTTTTATATAGAATAATAAAAACTGTAAGTCTAATATACATTTTTCTGTATAGACAGTTAGTTTAGATATGTGGCTATACGTCTGCATTGAAGTTAGTAAGTTTGGAGGCCATTCAAAAACAATACAATAAATTTAAGTCCTATTTAAACGATAAGAAGATTTTCAAATTCAGAGTTGAAAGCCAAGTAATTGTTTAGCAACAAGTCTACCATGAACACTCGTGTACGAGTAAAAGCCATAAGCAAATTCTCTACAATATTTTTTGGCATTGAGCTATAAAACAACAATCAAACCAATAATATTAATAGTTCGTATTTTAAAATGTGATAATAAAGAGATGCATGAGTAATTTGTATTTATTGCAATTTCTATATATTATATTTGTGAGATCCAGCTATAGGAAATATCAGTTTTTGCTTCAAATCCATTTTGTTTTTTTCGATTAAAACTTCCAAAAGATAAAAGCACCAACAATAGTCACCAGTCAACAAATTTTACTGTTCCATAGAGCATATTATTTTTTCTTAGTGTCATTTAAATACAAACATAATATTATTGGTGAAAAATATAAATATATATTACTATATAGTAAAATTTTGGAATCGTATTGTGATGTGAGCAAAATTATTCAAGTTCAAGATCAATTGTTTTTTGTTTAACAAAAAACCGTGCAATGTTTAGTTATTAATCAAAAAAGTTTTCTGTCCGCTAACTTAGCTAACTGAACTTGGTTCTCTGATGATTTTCGGTGACGTGAAATGAAACATGTAAGGACCTGCCAGTAGATAAAGTCTGTTTTAAGTTAGCGGACACACAACAACTTTTTTGATTACTAAATAAACATTGCACGGATTTTTGTTTAACAAAAAAAAACTGATCTTGAACTTGAATAATCTTGCTCACATCATAATTTATGATAAAAGATCGGTAAATTAACTTTTGGTTTTAATTTTATAAAATTTAAAAGTAAATCATTTAAATATAATTTGTTTAAATTTACATTTTTAGTTGTTTTTCTTATTTTTACAAGGGTGTCCCAAAACAATTTTGTTGAGCTACGCACAATGGTACCTCAGATAATTAAAAAAAAGGTGTCTGTCATAATATATTGACAATATTTCAACATTCTTCGACTACTGGAAAGCGGTGCACCGCGATCATTTGTGTTGGATATTTCAACCAAAATCTTCAAATTGTTTATGTTCTAATCGAGTTGATAATCATATGCAAGTGTGGCCAGAAGAAATCATATTATCCACATATGATTAAAGTTTCATGATTTTTGATATTAAGGATATTAATTTTAAAAATCAGGATATTAATATCGTTGAGATATATGAATAATCGTGAACTTTTGGTCTAAACAGTTGTTATTCAATGTTGTAAATAATAATATTGTAATATATACATAAAAAATACAATTTTTCTTATTTAAATCGAGCTTAAGATCATTTATTTATTAATTATAATTATTTATTTCCAATATTTCGTCTCCACATTGTAATGGTAAGGTGTTGAAAGAATGTATCGTTTGATAGAATTGGTGACGCACGTTTTAAACCGGCTAGGGCTCGTCGGATGGGGCGGGGATCTTTCCACCAATTGCTATTCTAATACCATACAAAATTACGTGCGAGGAACCATAGTCTAGATTGTATATATATTTTGTTTAACCTTGAAGAAAATAGGGGTAGATTTTGTCCCTCTATTACCCATATCCCAACCTTATCATCAAATAAAATCCATGAAATTATTTATCGATGACCCAAATTCAATATGGTTTGGTTGCCAGTAACCCTTTATTAAAAAATTAAACTTAGACAGAAATCATTTTTTTGTACGTTCAAAATAATACTTTAATAACTAATTGCATACTAAATAATATTACGAGAGATATACTAAATGCGTGATAATTAGTATTCAAAAAAAGAAAAAACAAATAAACCAAAATAGAAACCTGAACAAGATTAACTGATGTACAAAGGGAATATTTTAAATTTCGTTTTCTTTTCTAGATTTAATAAATTAAAGTTAGCAAAAATCAATATAAAAAAAATCCCTAGTATTACCCTTGTGTTTCGAGGCCAAATCATTAGAATAAAACTACAATATTAAATCTCATTAATACTCACGGTTACTCATACTCATTCGTTGTCCATCGTGTTCTCTGTGGGCCCATAGATGACGAGGAGGTATGTTCTGTAGATTTACGTTAAAAATAAATATTCTGGATTCTAATAATTTGGCATATTTACTTATATGTAGGGCTTCTGGATCGACTTAAAATTTATAAATTTAGGAATTTATATTTTAGTCTTAAAATAACGTTTAAATTATAGTTGAATACCACAATTTCTTCTAAATTATTCCCAAACGATTACAAATAATTGTTTGAGCAAATTCTAGAAATTGATCAACAATAAAAAATATTAAATTAAAGTTGGGTTATTATGGATATTTGATACACTAAACGAATAATCTTCCAAATAGTGTTGACGATAATAAATACTAAATCCAATAGCCACAGAGTTTGGTATATGGTGTCATCCAGTATCAAACAGTCTCAGCAGAGTAGAAAATAACCACTTTTAGGTTATATCCTCAATTGGCAAGAGGTTTTTTTTTTTTGGTGGTTAATCAAAATAAAGTGACGCGCAATAAGGTGTCAAGTTTTCCACCATATGAACCCCAACCAAGATCCACGTGTACACTAGAGGTACACGTAACGGGACCTGGTGTATCACAATTAACTTGCAGCAATAGTAAATATTCCTATGAATTTTAATGATTATTAAAAATTTTAACCTTACCAAACGTGGTTTCAACTAACTTACCAATATTATACAAAATTTAATTTTTAGTGGACAAGCAGAAGAAAAGTCCGGTCTCATGAACCACAATAAATAGCGTATTTTATTAATACAATATTTGGTACAGTCAATTTACAAACAGTTTCAATACTATTTACTTTAAATTGCCTGCTTCTTTACGCTTTGAAATCTCGATCCAAATGATACAAATAACTCATATCAAAACACAAAATACTACAAATGTGCAAATTTTAAACCGTTATAAAACTAACAACAATTACATTGCATACATTTGCTTTCGATCAACAAAAAAAAAACAATCAATAAAACTCCAAATATTTAACATTACAACCGAAAGCTCTTTCTACGTAGCCTAATAGTCGTGTTGCATCCCTCCCCTTCCTTTTAATACCTAATATCTATCAATACACAAAACTAATAAACAGCTAACCATAACAAGAATTACACATTCCCTTTAAAATTATGTTTTTTTTCTATTGTCTCAAATCAAAATTGAGCAACACTTTCAATATTAGTACAGAGTAACCAACTCTTTTCTCAGAAGATCTCTTAATGAAAGTTACTCATGAAAGCAGCATTGAGAACATTTTATGAATGAAAGGGCGTGTCTAAAATGCAGTGGAGGACAATACAATACAGGCTTTAAAACTTTCAGTAATTTTTTTTTTTTTTTAAGCAGCAAAAAATAATATCAAATTAATTACAGAATTATACAGAATCATCAAACCGTCACAACATTATGTGAGATCTTCAGAGAACAGTTATTACAAAAAAAAAATATTGTTATAATTGTTCCCTGAAGAAGTCACCCAGTGTGGAGACGAATTATTGGAAATAAAAAACTATAATTAATAAATAAATGGCCTTAAGCTCGTTTAAAATAAGAAGAATTAAATAAAAGAAGATAAAAGAAAACTGAACATTTTCATAAAAAATATATTTAAAACTTATGTCGGCTGAAAAATTTGATATGGGGTCATATATAATTATATATAGGGCCATATATATTTATATACAGCCCCGCATTAAATTATAAATAATTATATATGGCCGCATATTGAATTATACATATATTTATATACGGCAATTGGGTGGATATAATTATATATGATATTAGAAATAATTAGATATAGCTAGATAAAATTATATCCGCAAAATGGGTAAATCTAATTTTATATTGTTATATATAATTATATACAATTTTAAATATTTGTATAAAAATAAGCCCCTACATAATCTTTCAGATTTTGCTGAATTTAATTTGCTTTTGTTTTAATTGAATTTATTAATTATAAAAAAGTTTTCAATAGATATATTAAAGTAATAAACTAAGAAAAACTTAGATATACTGTGGTGCAAACGTGAGCCAATGTTTTAATATTAAAACTCAAAATGCATTTATTCTCCAAATCGTTTTTGAAAATTTAAACTAATTGTGTATAAAGTTATATTAATGTGTCCTCTTCATAATCTTAGAGATCCATTTTGTTGGCCCCCCTGCATATTGTACAATCTAAAATTCTATAGGAAAACGACACTAAATTTTCTAAAATTTCACTAAATGAGATTTTGATTACTTACAATCAGATTTTAAATAAAAAAAAATATGAAAGAAAAATATTTATTTTGAAGTTTTTGCTATATTTACCTAATTTCAGAAGCGCAGATTTCATTCGCATTACAAAACTTTTAAAAAATACTTTAAGAACTTAAAATGTTTTTAAGATTTTTTTTGTGGACTAATATTTAGGCAATTTGTTTGCTGATTTAAGCAGATTAATTTGGCATTTTCTATTAACTAAAATTGACCTCAAACATAACTAAATATTTGTAAATTAAATAGATTTAATTTTGCTATTCTTATCTTACTTGCAATTATAAAAAAATCTGCTGATTATAACAGTTTTCTTGGCAAAGGTAATTCTAAACTAATTTTTAGTAGTTTAAGCAAACATTTTTACGGCCGGCCAATCAGGTAATTTAACAGAATAACTTCGGCTTTTTTTTATTCAAAATTAAAATAAATCGACACAAAAAATAAGTTTCCATTAAAAAAAGTTATTAATAAAAATTTGTCTATTGATCCAAGTAATTATTTTTGGTACACAATATAAAATTCTATATAATATAAAGGGCATATATAATTACATATGATGCAATATATAATTATATAAAATTATATATAGCGTCATATAAGTTTTTATAAAACTCACTTTATATATAAGTATATATAGGGTGATATTTAAATAAAAATCAATTACAGCATCTCAATTAACTGTGAACATTTAATAGTTTGTTTCTTCTTTTTTGTGGTAAAATTTATATTATTTAAAAAAAAAGAATTGAACAAAAAACGATTTATAATGAATAAAATACCCAGTGAAAGTTTTAATATCCATAGGCAAGAAACTTTAAACAGTTTTCAACACTCATACGCAGTGTGGGTAAAAACACATAAATTAATTATCACTCATACGCATAAAAGGTGGTGGAATAAATAATATCACTCATACGCATTGGGGGAAATCAAATAATATTAATTGAGAGAATGCCCTTCACTTAAGTAAAGATATTTTTTATATACTTATGTATACTTTTTTATAAAGGGTGTTTTTTATAGAGGTATAGAACTTTGAAATAAAACAAAGATGATTTTTTAAATCTACATGAAATTTACTTTATTCGAACGTAGTCTAATCTGGAGGTCCAATTTCGATGACTTTTTCCTACATTTGTGACCGTATATTGGCAATAACGCGCTGAATTTTGTCCTCCAAGTGGTCAATCGTTTCGGTCTTATCGGCGTAGACTAGCGAATTCACATATCTCCACAGAAAACAGTAAAGCGGCGTTAAATCGCACGATCTTGGAGGCCAATTTACGGGTCCGAAACGTCAAACTATGCGGTTACCTAACGTTTCCTACAATAAATCAGTTGTTTCACGAGCTGTGTGACATGTTGCGCCGTCTTGTGGAAACCACAGCTCCTACACATCATGGTTGTTTAATTGATGAACGAAAAAATCAGTAATCATAGCGGTCACCATTGACAGATAGACTGATTGGTGTATTCCTCCACTCCACGCTCTACAGCAGCGTAGCGTAGAGGAAGACCCCAATCAGTACGCACTGTTTCGACGTTTCTGTGGATGCATATTATCATTTAGAGTTAGCGTGGTGTGAAAATGTTCCATAGTTAATCGAATTAATTGCTCTGATGGACGATTATGTTGACCGTAAAATGGACGTAGTACGCGATACGTATTTCGAACAGAACCTTGATTTTCAAAATAAATTTGCACAATTTGGAAGCGTTGTTTAGGCGTCAGTCTATTTATTTTGAAATGCCAAACCAAACTAAACATAAATCACTTGACAGCTGAAAAAATGGCTGCCAGTTAAAAAATTGCTGCCAACTTAAAGTTCTAGATCTGTATAAAAAACACATTTTACTTAATTTTAAAACTAACACTTAAAATTAAATAAAGCCCTGAGGATTTTTATATTGTGCTTATAAAGTTAACTAAATCACTGCCAAATTCAGTATTTCAAAAAAAATATTAAAAATCGATTTAAAAACCCTTTTGGCCGATTTTTTTACACACAAAATTACACAACTTTTACACAGAAATTAAATTTAAGTTAATTATAAATGGCACAAAATCACATATTTTGCAAAATCAGTCTTCTATGTAATTTAAAAATATCTTGTTTTGTCATGATTGTCGTTGTCATAAGGTAGAATCAATAATTTCAATAAGTTCATAATTTATTTTATAAAAAAACCAAAAAGGGAACATTGGAGTTTAATGAAATCCACTGTAAAAGGATAAAACAGAATATTGCAATTAAGTATTTTCCATATATTGCGGCTTAACATTAGCATATCATACGAATAACAATAATCCTTAGCAAATTGTGTTGGTTACTACACAATTGTTTCCATACAAAAATATGGAAAAGTTTAAATGTGTCGACATAATTTGGTTTTTTTTTTTTGACATATAGATACCGGAAACTCATCAATTATTTTTGACTAAAATTTTAAACAAGTTTGATATAATTTATATTAAAAATAAAAACTATGTTTTTTGATCTTTAATTGTACAATTAAAATGAAAATTATTCAAGTTAGAGGCCATACTCTATATTTCTTTATTATTATATTGTCTTAACAAATAATATTTGACCACTTTCAGGAATGCGTTGATAGATCTATTTCGGAAATTTTCTAGGTAGAAAATGCTAAAAAAATGAGCAACAAACCATTTAAAAAACTAATTTTTATTTTTTAATTATTTATAAATTGTAACCTACTTTTAAACAAACTTCAACTTTAGTAATAAATCATTTTGTTTTTGTTAAAACAAATGTTTTTTAATAATGTTGTCAACTTGCTTTGCTTTGAAGAAGGGTTCATTCAAAATCTAGCATCAAACAAATTTAACAATTAGTGTATTTTTAGATAAAATGATAGATTTTATCTCAAGTTTCTTTAAATTTTGAGAACCGGTTATATTTTCAATCACTTATCTAAATTTTTTAAACAAAAGTTTTTGAACGCACCGTTGTTAAATTTACTGGTTTCTTTGTCTTTTGTTAACTCTGTATAAAACAAACTACTTTTCTACATTTCTTATCCACTCAAATTTTGTTCCAACCCAAAGGGCATAAAAGTTTAACGAAAAAAAATCTGGTCTTTACACAAAACGAAAAAGTTACGCAAAACTGGTGTCAAGATTTATACTACATTGTCTTTGTCAAAAAATTTGTATAATTCAATTTTTTCTCTTTTTTTTGCTCAAACGTCTACTTTAATCTTAAATTTATGATGTTCCAAAGAAAAAATCTAAAGCTCTCCGCAAAAAAGCTTTAGTTTTTCATTTATCCTTTTTTAGTGCTGGGGGTATTTAAAGGAAATTTGTGGGGTTGCTCGAAAAAAAAAACAAGTTAATGTTTAATGATGTGCAAACAGAAGAAAAAATAGCAGATTGTAAAGTAATATACATATGAATTCTTTTAACCTATCGGGATAAAAAAAATATGGCAAATATGTATACAAATTTCTAGTTTAAGAAAGTGAAAATCGTTTTGGTAATTCGGTAGTTCTTCATACCATTTGTAGGTTTGTAATGTAACTTCAGTCTATTGGTAAAACATGCTACTAACCTAGGTAAATGTGTAAATTTACCACATATACAAAACCCATTCACATACATTTAACCACAAGCACATAAACACACATCGCTTTAATACAAATTCAACCATTTTATCGTGTATTTTAATACTTAATTAAAGGTTAAACTTACCATTTCCCTATGTGGTTTATTGTCCATTTATATTGCTATATACCTAAATAAAAGCAACGTAAATAAAAAAAAAATTGTATATGACCTAATTCAAAAATGTTCGACACCTGTTGAAACCGACATTAGATGCTTCTTATTTTTCAAGGTTTTAGAATTGACTGGAACGATGGGCTATATGATGGACAGGGATAAAACGTCGTGTAAATCAAGTAGACAATTTTTTAGATAATTTTTTTTTTTTAATATTATGTTTTCAGCTGAAATTGTAGTTATACATATTCCGCACTTACCTGTTTTGAACTAATGTTTAATTAATGTTTTACTAATGTAAGATAAGAACATTTATAGTGTGGACGACAACTACATTGAAAAATATACACATAATAAAGTAGATGTCGCGACATGTCAAGATGTAGTAGAGAAGAGGAACATCATAGTAGAATGTACAACTTTTGTAAGACATATAAAAAATCAACCATGGAAGATTTTTGTATCTGTTTTTTTATATATAAAACAAAATTGAGGATTAAAACAACTTTAACTTTGCGTTGTCACTGGCTAATGAAAGTAATTGTCCATTAAATTAGAGACAAAATAAGGTATTTAAATTTAATCAAGTTTAAATGTGTATTTGTAAACCAAATGTTTATAATGGTTGTTAATGTAGCGTGGTCGAATTGGCAATTTGAAATTGCAAACAAATATACGTTCAGGACTAAAGCGAAAGGCAAGGACATACATCTTAGGTGATTTTTTATGTTTTATTTTTCTTATTGCAAATAAATGGTTGGCTATGTCATAGTTGGTTAGTTTTTTCGTTCGTTTCTAGCATTATCTAAGGCATTTGACTTTCTTTAAAAGATGTAATAATTTCGACCACCATCAGTGTTGCCAGATATGGCGATTTATAGCCAAACATGTCGATTTTCAAACTCATTTTGGCGACTTAATTTTTGAAATGGCGACGGGCGATTTTTATGGCGATTTGCTTGGCGATTTTACATACACAAAATTCATACCAGAACACTTGAGTTTTTTGCAGAAATTATTAAATTGCTAAATTTTAACACTTTGATTTCAAAATATATTGTTAAGTTGATATTTTTCCAGTTTTTTTGTAAAAATTTTTTGCATGCAAGCTGTTTGGCGCATTTTTACTGGGTATAAAATTAAAACTAACTACACATTTTGTTACTCTGCTTTACAAAATGTTTGCGTATTGAATTTTTTATGTTACGAAATTATACGTTAAATTTTGGGTTATTTTGTTCCTATTTCTATTATAAAGACACTATTGTGAACTAGAATTATTAATGAAGCACACAAAATTGAAATGCTCATTTAGAGCCTTGGTGAAACATAAGTTGTTAGAAATTTTTTGATAACCTGCTAGGTTAGCAAATTAAAAAAAAAAAAAAATCTACTTTTTAACAAACTATTTAAGATTGACAAAAATAAAATATTTCTTTATTTATTTCTTAACTAGCCAAAAAAAAAAATGTTTGAGTATTTTACTTTTAACAGGACCTAAAAATATTGTTTATGGCGATTTTTGACGACTTTTTAATGCAAAATTTAAACAAAAAAAAACTGTTGGCGATATTTATTACTCTGTTTGGCGAAAAACGGAAAAATAAATCTGACAAACATTGATGTAAGTAGTCTAAATTTCGTTTATTACACTCAAAAAAATAAGTTAGTAAAACGTCTTGTAAATCAGGTATACTATTTGTTAGCAAATTTTTTGCTAAAATTCTGTTTTAAGCTAAAATTTTTGTTATACTTATTCAGCACTTATTTTGCTAAAACAATTGTGCTGATAAGCACATTAATAGTGTGGACGACAACCAGATTGAAAATGATGCGCAGAATGAAGCAGATGTCGCGGCATGTCAAGATATAGTAGAGAAGAGGAAAATTATACTAAAAAGTACAACTCTAATAAGACATATAAAAAAATCAACCATGGAAGATTTTTGTATCTGTTTTTCATACATAAAACAAAATTGAGGATTAAATCAACTTAAATTTTGCGTTGTCACCGGCTTGTGAAAATAATTGTCTATTAATTAAATAAAAAACAAAATAAAATATTTAAATTTAATATGTATTTCTAAACTAAATGTTTATAGATTAATAATCTAGTGTGGTCAAATTGCAAACAAACATATACAGACATCTAGACAGAGTAAAGCGAAAGACAAAACACACATCTTAGGTAGATTTTTATGGTTCCTTTTTCTTATTAAAAAAAAGGGCTGTTCTTTTCGTTTCGTTTGTTTTGTTTATTTTTTCGTTTTGTTTCTATAATTATCTTCGGCAGTTGCGTCCTTTAAAAGATAGCATCATTTAGACAGCCATTGATGTAAGTACTTGAAAGAAATTTTTTGTTATGTTATATATATTTATTTTTATATGTTTTCAGATATTAAATTAATTCATGTCGTCAATGTGGGAAAATGAAAATTTTTATATTTCGTAATTATTGTAAATTATTTTTAAAAGAATCAAAAAAATATGTTTTATGATTTTCAGCAAATATATTAACTAAATTACAATTTTTTTAAAATTTTTTTGCGTTTTTTTCAGTCAACTAAACTTCAGCAAAAAATTTATAAATTTTTAGCAAGGCTTTTGTATTTCTAATCTACTAAGTGTTAGCAAAACTTTTGCTGAATCTACTAATTTTGTTGCTAAAAAGCAGCTCGCTGATTTTCAGCAAAAGATTTTGCTAACATTAACAAATTTTTGCAAGCATCCTCCTGACTAAAATTTTGCTGACTCAGCAAAATTTCTTGCTGACTTTACAAACTTTTTTTTTGAGTATATATATTTTCAGATATTACATTAATTCATGGCGTCAATTTGGGAGTATGAACATTTTTATATATTGAACTTATTGTAAATTATTTGTAAAATAATCACAAACAAATGTTTAGAACTTTCGGCAAATAAATTAACTAAAGTATAATATGTCTTCAAATTTTTTGCGTTGTTTTCAGTCTACTAATATTCAGCAAAAATTTTGTTGACTCTTAGCAACGATTTGTTAATTTTTAATCAACTAAGTGTTAGCAAAACTTTTGCAGAATCTATTGATTTGTGGCTTAAAGTTCGCTCGCTGATTTTTATCAAAAGATTTTGTTGACATTACCATTTTTATGCAAGCACCCTTCTGTCTAAAATTTTGATGACTTAGCAAAATTTTTTGCTGACTTTACTAACTTCTTTTTTAGTCTAGGTTAACTATTCTTAAATCTTATAAAGTGCAAAGTTTCACGTTGAAATGTTTTCGCCAAAAGAATTGATGGACATTTTAAAGTCGAAAATTTAAAAAAGTTACTTGAAACTAACAAGAGTTTTTTTATTGATTTTATTTTTTTGTTCATTTTTTTTTTAGCTTCTTTACTTTTGGATCCGAACCAATAGAAAACGCACACTCTATACTTGGGAATACATTCACTGAAAATGTAATTTCCAAATCGGCGCTAGGTGAAAAGTTGTATGGTAGTTTAAAAGTGAAACCAAAATTTTGAGTTTTTCATACTTTTGCAGATTTTTCCATTAGATGGTTGCGCCGTTTAATGGAATTGAGTTTTGAGAACAGTATTTGAAAAATGGTGTAATTTTATATAGCTTGTGGTATACTAAGTTGAATTCAGCTCATCATTAACGTGAATACGAACATATCAAACTAAAAAGCAACTGGAGTAAATTTTTTTTAAATGTAGGTTTTTTGCGTCTGACATTAAAAACTATATTTGGAATGAGGTAGCGTATGGCGTGAGTTACTTTGTAAACAGCAGCTGAGTTATTTTTTAAACAGCACCTCCTACTCAAAAAGTAATTTTGAAAATTTTAGACGCAAAAACTTTATGAACTTTTTAAAAATTTAGATTATTTTAATTATTTTGTTTCCTATATTTTTATAATAAAACATGGGTTGAGAACATATTTAGGTATTTAGATGAACTAAATTGATAAAGTACAAAAAGTTAAATTTGTTTCATTCATGGTGGCTAGAGCGGCAGTTTTGTTACAAATACATTTCGCTTTGTGACAACTAAAGCGCTGTATCAATTCCGCCAAAACGTACATTAAATAAAAGATTTAATTCGCTTAATACTAAAAGCGAAAAGACATCAAAATTTAAGGCACAAACAAAATTAATAGTGAATTTTATCGTTGATCTATAAATTTATGTGTGAGATTTTATTTGTTCGGTTTTAGATCATGACAAATTTTTCTCTAAATTAACAGAAAAATTATAATTTTTATATGATAATTTACTTTGACTATTAGAAAAAAAAATTTCATAACCTCAAATTGCAACCTTATATAAAACTTTTAATTTTCCGAACTTAAAAGTATTTAACAGGGTTTATCGGAATTTTCTTATCGGTATTGAGATAAGCGTGGTAGGCAACTTCCGTTAGAATTTAAAGGTAGTGTTTACCAAACATGGTATTTGCTATGATATCCTGCTAATAAGTAACCTTAAAACCCAACTTAATATCATGAAACCGGCTAAAGATTCGTGTTTTCCAATATAATCGCAGTTTCCTTTTTAAGTCCTAATATATCACAAAGCAATTTTTTGAGTGTATGTTGATATTTTTTGGTATTTTGATATATTTTAGAATGTAATAAATGCAATGAGATCTATAACTTGATTTTACAATTTATTTAATCTAAGCCAAAATAATAATTTTAATATTTTTAACTTGGTTGAACCTAAAAACCTCAGTAATTTTTGCGCCGTTTAAGATAAATGATTAACGCAAATTGATTTAGCATGTTTTAAACATCGCATAACAGATTACAACATACAAAAGCTTATTCATGTCATACAAACAATTTTTTTCCAAATAATTTACCTCAAATTGTCGTTCTTTTTTGAAGTTCCCCATATTATTTACTTTTCACCATTTAAGTAAATGCTTTTTTTTTAATGTTAATGTAATAAAATTTAAGCGAAATATATTTTTTGCATTTAATGATTTTAAAATAGATTTCTTTACGTTAAATTTAAGAAATAACTTCATGTTTTTGTACATTTATGAGCAATAATATAAATGGAAATAATTTATTAATTTAATTTACTTATTGTCAATTGGAAATATTTGTTCTAAAATACTAGCAATACAAATTTCAATGAAGTTGTAGTTGAACTTGTTTTACTCTACATAAGACAACCCATATATGCAAAAGTTTTAATTTTTTCACTCCACGAGTATTTTCTAGGAAAATTTATGTTAAAAATTAATTTCCGTGCGAAAAATTGGTCCTCTCGAATAAAAATATGAAAATCAAAAACGACATCCTTCGTTCTGAAAAGAATATAATACGCCATTTAAGCCATATTTACATCATCCTGTAAAGAATCATTTGCTAAAAAATTGTCATGCGTTTTTGAGCGCGAATTTTTTGAAAAGTTCAACTTTGTGGTTGGCAAGACTTGAAAAATTTTAACATTGAAATGTTTTTTATACATTGCACATAAGAAATTGAAATAGTTTAACTAATAGCCTTTGAATTCGCAAATAATTTTTTCAAATATCTAAATACCCAGCAAAATAAGAGCTGAGGAAGAAGTAGTAAAAACACCACATCTACTGATCCGGATGTGGTGCAAACTTAGGTGAATCATTTTCAATTTATAACGAGCTTTCAACCTCCGTATATTTACAAAAAGAAAGCAAATCAAACATATTAGCTAGGTTGATAATAGTATTTCGATCTGGCTAAAGATCTCATCAGAACCCAAAGTTTTAAAAAAGATAGAGCCTCCATAATAGGCAGAACTTTAACAAAAAACCTATTAATCATCAATTTTGCTCCATTCCTGTCTTCTTAGTAATCAAGCACGTGGTTAGGGTCTTTGAAAACCAAAAATCACTGATGCCAACTTGGCGCTTTTCTAATTTGTATTATACTGCGTTTACATTAGTCTCAAAATATAGTTTTGCGCTGTATTTCAATCATATTACACTGTTTAATATGATATACGAATTAGATTTCAAAATCTAGTTCGTTTGTCAAATTATACAGTATTTTTATCATTCAAATGATCGAATTGCTGGCCAAAACAAAATTTTGAGACTAATGTAAACGCAGTATAATTCTAGACTATTAGAAAAGCGCCAAGTTTGCATCAGTCCCAAAAATGTTATATTTATATAAAAAAATCATTAATGATTTTAACATCCCAGCAAAACTTTGGTAATGGGTGCGATAAAGTAATGCATTACTTTGTAATGTGTACTCCTTACCTGTGTCATTATTTTCCAACAAGAAGTAATGAGTCACCGATAATTGAACACTCATGGATTACCTTGTAATGACCCCTCATAACATTTTACATTACTTCAAAACATAAAATAATAACTTACCGATCATCAATTACATAATGCATGAATTATAAACGTAAAGTAATTATTAATATATATTTTTGAAAATATATTTATAGACACATTACTTTGCGATTTTTTGTAAGCATAATGGTAAGGTGTATATTTTTGATATCACGAACGAAAACACGAAGCACAACAACTCATCTACATGTTAAGCAATAAAATATTGTATGTATATTGTATGTATGGTAGAGTTCTCGTCTAACTAATTGTTAAATACCACAGACCCCAGGTTCGAATCCCAGCATGACCAAGTTATTTATTTAATAAAAAAAAAAGTTATTTATTTAATTAAAAAAAATATATGTAAAAAAAAATTTTATGCATTTTTTTATGAAAATCTATTTATAGACACATTACTTTTTCCCACCATGTAACCATATAAGTAACCAGTTACGTTACCCACTACATGGTAATGAGTTACTTTGAGGCTCATCGCCTGTAAAATTCATCAATGAAGTAACGTGTAAAGTAATGAATGAAGCATTATGGCGATACATTACTTTACCCATGATTTGGTAATGTGTGGTTGGTGTGGTGAATATATAACTTTTTTATTAGTGTTCAACACACTATTTTGTGAGTATTTTTTTCGTTTTTTATATAAAACACTTAATTTGGTTTACTTATTTATTAATTAGTTCTTTATTTACTTTCTTTTTAAGTTTAATTTAATTTTTAATTTTAATGAATATGGCCGGCTTTGTCGGTCTACCAAATTATAATGACACCCAAATATGGTTCGTTCAATCCATTTCATGTATTTAACGGAAAAAAAGTGATACCAAGTTTAACACAAAGAAATTAATTTAAAATTCATTGTACACTTAAAGAAATAGGTGTGTAAGTATTAAATTCATTAAATTTATTAAAATAGATTTAGTTTAATTTTAATATTTTAATTATATACTGCACCAATATTTGCTGCCGTAACAAATAGCATATTAAACAGTGCATGAATGCCTTTTTTCTACAGTTCATGAAAGGTCTTTCTCAAAAAATATATTAAAATTTTTATTTAATAAAAATGTCCAAATGTAAAAATGTCCAAATGGGGAATGTTTCTTTAAATATTAAAAAAAAAATTTTTGGTAGCAAGCGAATATTGAATTGAACACACGAATCTGAATAACGATCTGTTGTCTTGAAGTAGACCGCTCTACCATTTGCACCAAAGTTACTTATGTAGTACAACAAACTTAAAACGAACTTAAGTTGAAAATATTAATATATTTTTATGAAAACAAGAAAAATATGCTAACTAAAATTATCATTTTTTTATTAAATACTTAAACAAATCTTTTTATAATTATTTTTTATAATAAAAAAGACAAAATAATGATTTTGAAAAGATTTTTATTATGTGATTTCGTATCAACGAGATATTAAAAATTATTTTTAAAATATTTTTAAGAAAGCTCATTTAACAATTTTGAGTTCATTGCATAATTTTAAATCTTTTTTATTGATTTAACGATGAAGTGTCTTTAATAAGATAAAAAATACAAGACAATGAAAAAAAAAAAATTGTGCTGCAATGAAACGAGTGTGAATTGGAACGGTAAGATCTTTTAATTACACTAAATCTCCTTTTACACTAAAATTTGTTTATTTATCCACTGCGCTGATGTTTGATAAATATCTGGGTCTATTAAATATACATATGTATGAGAAAGTGGTCGATAAAACTATATTGGTAAATTAAAGTGATATATGTAAATTAAGTAAATGTTAATTAATTTATTATTAGTTCTCGTATTACTACTAAACTAGCTTTCTTCAAATTTTGGATTCGATATTTTTCGTTTTTGCTATCAGAAACAATAGAAAGCCAAAATCAATTTTTTTAACCTAATTTTTCTGAATATTGCATACCTGAAAAGTATATCTTGAAACAAATACGAAAACTGCATGTTATGATCGACGTGAGTTTTATTTATCATACTTAAAGTATTAACAATGATGGTCATAAAAAAGGTGGCGACAACTAGCAATAAGATGTTAATGTTAACCCTTTGAATAACGTTGTACAGATTTTTAAAAAAATGTAAACAATTTGATAATACGAAAAGAATTTATATTTTATTTAAATATGTTCATTAAGATAATAGTGATTGACAAAAACCTTTAGATGCATAATCTGTTTATGAGAGAAATATCGTCGCGATATTTGTTAACAAGGTCCGATTTTTTTCACCAGCCTTTAAGTCCGAAAAAACTAGTAAAGCTAAAAACTCAAAATTAGGTACGTAGCTTCGTCTAGTGATCAGAACAAAATCAAACAAAGCATTATTGGATAATCGAATGTTTTGTGGTAAAAATGGACTGAGAAGTTTCAAAAACTCGATTTTTGGATCCATTTTAAGGTGTGTATGCCCCATGTCAACCTCTTTCTTTATAATTTAACTCCAGTTATCTGAAGTCCAAATAGAAATGTATCCACTAACAAAAAGTCCGGAGTGAAAGGGTTAAAAATAACACAAACAAAAGTTATTTAAGGTTATTCACTATTTGGGTGGTCGTTGTTAAATATAACTGTGGGAAGAACACGTCTTTAAGTTCTAAACAAAAACGCAAGTAGATTTGTATTTGCAAAGCATAATCTTAAATCTAATCTAAACACTAGTTAACAAACTAATTTTTACTTTTCGGGGCACTGAGAGTGAATGCTTATGGTTTTTAATTTTTTTTACCAAGACAGACTCGAAAATCATATCTTACTTTTTTTATGGATTTTATTTCATTTTTAAATTTTGAGTTTCTGAGATTTTTATCGGGGACTGTTTGTTTAATACAACTAGTACTCGGTCCAGAAACAATCAATATGTTACTTGAAGATGACAAAATAAAGTCTAACAAATAAAAAAAAAAACTGCCAGCATTCTAACAAAGAAAACAAGACGTATATTAAGAAAATACATTGATAAATTCAGAAATTATGGCCAATTGTGTTTCATAAATTTAATTAATATAGCCTAGACGTATGAGTGTTGCGTTATGTACTACGCAACACTCATACGCGTAGTAGGTACAGAGGAAAAAACATCGCACTTAGATCACGTATAATAGTAAAATTTACGAAATTTAAATTTTTATATATTTTCGTATTTAAATTTAGCAATTTCAACGTAAATTTCATTTATATCAATATAGCCTAATTTTTAATTATAAAATAATCATTTCACGGATTTGTAGTTAATTTTATAAATTCAGTTTAAAAGCGGCCTGAGGTTAGTTTTAATAATTTCCTATAGGTAACTTCCCTTTGCACATTTGCTGGTTTTAAACACCTATATATTAGCTACACTCAGGGAAAAAAGTTTCATCATATTGAAGAAATTGTTACAGAAATCGTTAGTCATGACTTTTGTGAAAATACATTTTTCCGATTAGGAAAAATTTTTTAAAACTCAAAAACTATGAAAAATTATTTAAAATTCTGAATCATCAATTTAATATTATTTGAGGTGTTCTTAGTTTAAATTCGAGTTTCAGTTTCTAGTTAAACCTCAAAACTGTGATACGTAGCTTAAGTAAAAAAAAAAATTTCAACTGTGATATTTTATTTTATTTATTTTTGCAATTATTTTTTAAATTAATTCGTGTTTTATGTCGTGATGTCAACGTATTGTAAAGCCGTTTAATAATTTGAAAATTTTAATGTGCAATATATAGTCTGGTAATGCGCTGAAGCCTTGGTTTTGCTATTAAGTTAAGGCAATACTTTAGCTCATAGTAAATATGATTGTGAATGTCAGAAGCGAAAACATACATTTTTAAAAAATTTACATCAATTCTATATACATTTTTGATGATCATGTCCTTTAATTGTTGAGCTGATATCGACTTGGTATACCTCAAACTGTAACATACTAAGGGGTTTACTAGCTTTAGATTTTTTTTTTTTATTATAATTTTTTTTATATTTCAACAGTTTGAACTTTTTGTATGCGCTACGTAAATTTTGGAGAAAAAATCACAAAAATAAAAAAGTTAAAGCTTGCTAAACGAACCCCTTGCCCTATATTTAACATTCTCAGTATTTTCTTCCAATGTGTTTTTCTCAATGCAAGAAAATCGGGTGCTACTGTACAGCCTTAAAAGGAATACCGATTTTCAATGGGGGGTTTTTTGTTTTCCAAAATGAAATAAAAAAAAAGTTCATGTTGGTCCCGGGCCACTAGATTAACAGTCGATAGCTCTAACCACTGAGCTCAAGGGACATATAATACTTGATAGTACAAAACGTAAGTGTATGATAAATGTTGGGTAACAGATTTCTGCTCAAATATGTCAGCACTAGCATAAGGTTTGATAGAAACAACTTGACAACGTTGGGAAAACAAAAATAAAGTGTGTATTAAAAGAGTTTTCCGAAACAAAAAATCAATTTTATATAAAAAAACTATTATAAAGTATCACAAAAGAAATATTTTCCTGCTCAAAGTGTTGAATATTTTTGAAGTTCCATAGAGAAATTTAGCTATTTGCCAACTGAAATTCGATTACTACAACTCAAGTTCGGTTATGATGAATTTCAGTCGTTTGGCACAACTTAGCATTAGTTTTCACAGCAAAGTTCGGTTAATTCAACAGAATTTTAGTTCCAACTCCCAAAATATTAAAAAATCTTATGCAATATCGTTCTTCTAATTAAATTTATAGGTTGTTGCAATTAAAATGCACTTTTCAATTCGGTTGGCACTTTATTTCTCTGCGTGTGCTTACCAGAGTTGAATAAATAATGAATTTAAAATAGATTTTCAAAAACTTTTTAAATCATTACTTTATATTTAAATTAATGATCAAATTAAGCATTTATAGATAACGCATTATTTTTTGTATTAAAATAATGGGAAAATTAACCAGTTGTTAGTAAGTCCTTACTATTTGTGTAAAAGTAATGCCGACAGTAAGCTGGTGTCAACATTGAAATATTAAATGAAGAAATTAAATGAATATTAAACTTTTATAAATTTCGAATTTAGGGAATTTTAGATAAAAGTACACGTTTGTTCACAAGTAGGCAATATTCGGCCGAAATTAGGTACGGCTAACGTTTTCCATAATAGACATCGAAATCGTTTTTTAAGGACTGCCTTATATATAAATGCAACTAAATAGTATTTTTAAACCCTATTTCATTGATTTATTTTCTAGTGGCTATTGAATTCCATATATTTTTACAACTAAATGACCTTGCTAGTAATATCATTCGAATAATTTCAATTTAAATACTTTTTTTTAATTTATTTTTTTATATTTGTTTGTTTGGTCTCAATATGTCTTGTACATTCAGATGCACTCAGAATATTTTGTAGTTTACTCTTTGTAGCTTAATAAAAAAGTGATTAGAAAATTAAAGTGTTTATAATTTTACAGAAAAATGTTTACTCTTCTTCTTAACCTCAACCATTCTAAATTAAATTTATTAAATGCATATTAATTTTAACCTATATGACGTTAAAACAAAACTGTACTAAAATACATTACAAAATTTGCCTGTGACGACATCTCAACATAAACGCAAAATTGGCTACCCTGAACGTAAAAACCATACTTCAATCTGGTAACGTTGTGAAACAGAGACGGAGAAGATTAGAAAAATAAACAAAATCTAAAAATAGAATATTTGTGTTTGTTAGTGTTTGTCTCTTTTGAGTATTATATACAATAACACAAAAGCTAATATTAAAGAAAACTGCAATTTAGCTGCATTACGATTCGAGTCCATACTTGGGTGTATTCGCTAAACGATCATGACTTGGCATTGTTACGTTTGTACTGTAAGCAGAAGGCGCAGGTTTGAGTCTTACATGCAGCAGGTTATTCAAAAATGTATCATATAGAGACAATCTGTGACATAAATAGTACTAGAATTTAAATGGATAATCACTGCTGACACCTGTCCATTAAAAGACAGAAACTAAACTAGTCTAATTTGAAATGAATAGTGTTTGTAACTTTTAGAGAAAAAAGTTTACTCTTCTTTTTCTTCTTAGCCTCGGACCTTTCTAAATAAAATAAAAAGTCTTCAGTTATAATGTTTCAACTTTTTTGTACATTAGTTCAAAATAATTTATTACCATTTACCGACGTTTTAAGTTTCATTTATTATTTTATTTTTTTTTAGTTTTATACTTTGAAATTAAGGTTTTCATACTTTCCGAACGAAATATTGTAGTTTATTTGTTTCCGTTATACTAATTATAAATTCAATTTTTTTTTTTTTTTTTTTTTTTTGTTTTAATATTATAAAAATCGTTTATGTTTTTTTTTTAAAAAGTTTTGTTTATATGCAAAATTATTTCAATTCAAAATACAAGAAATTGGAAAAGTTTACACGAATGTGTGTAAGCACTCAAAACCTGAATTTAACTACTACTTTTACTGATCTGTACACTCACAAGAACTTTTCCATAAAAAATCAACAGTTATTTAAAAATTTAATGGGTAAAGTTGTTTCAATGGAATATACAGTTAAATTACCAAAGAAATATATTTTTTAACTTTCTGTTTGTTATACACTAAACAAAATAAACAAAAAAAAAACGGACCTTCGGTAGTAGTTAAAATATTCAGTTGAAATTTTCTATTTACAACAAAAAGTTGTTATATTATGTTGAGTATTGAAATAAAAGAATACAATCCATCGTTTTTATAGATTTTGTCAATTAATTTTTCACGAGTTAAAAACAAATTAAAAAACACAATTGTTTTAAAGGACAAGAAGGTAGTCCTGTTTTTACCTGATTTTCAGTTAATTTAATGTGTAGGTCACTAGTCTTTACGGAAAAAATATTGTGAGTGTATTTGAAATTTGAGTATTTATTTTAAACTTACTATTCTTTTGTTCTTACGCATTCGTCAGTTATTTGATTTAATTGACAAATAAGTAGACCGGATTTTAAGTGATTTATCTTTTATGTTAAATTACATTTTCAGGTAATTTAAATTACAAAAATTTTTGAGTGTATATATTGAGTTTGATTGAATTGCTTTTAAGTGCTTTGAAATTGTATTGAATAAGTGTGTATATTTACCAGGACACAATCATACATACAAAAGAGAACTCATATGAACACACACAATGTCTATACTTTTATTTATATACTTCAGGCTTTAAGTAAATAGATCTGTTGTTAAAAAAAAAATATTCAAATGGCTAAAGTAAATTGAAAATAAATTCAATATTATTCTTTCATTACTTAAATGAAAAAATATATATAGGCAAATACTTAAATAAAACAAAATTATAAACGAAAAATTGAACAAAATATGTTTATCTTTAACAATACACTTAATCCTCCATTTGCACAACAGATACTTTCCTTAAAAAAATCCTGTAAATCGAATTTTAAATTTCTTTTACGAAAACTCGTGTAAATCGAAAAAAGACTTTAAATGCTTATAAAAATTATAGTTTCTTTGAAATAAAGTGCCAACCGAATTGAAAAGTTTATTTTAATGGTGACAACTTACAAATTCAGTTATCACACTGATATTTACATTAGATTTCTTAATATTTTTGGGTGCAGCAACTTAAAATTCAGTTGAATTAACCTGACTTTGTTCTGAAAACTAATGTTGGTACAACTCAACATTAGTTTTCACAAACGAATAAAATTCATAGTAATCGAATTTGAGTCGTAGTAACCGAATATCAGCTGGCAAATACCAACATTTTTTTCTGTGTGTGTTTAATTTGAGAATAAAACTGCATTATCAAAGCCATTTTACTGATAAAAATACTGAATCTAATTATTTTGAATTTCTTAATAATCCATTATTACTTCTTATCTCAGAGATTTTTTCAAAGGTCAAAAAGTTTTTTCAGCGGAAAAAAAAGGATTCGTTTGAAATAAGTTATACACACACTCAGGGAAGTTCTGCTTTAAAAATATGTAGCTGTTTGGGTTCTAATACAGTTTCTTTAATAAATGTCAGACATTTGTAGAACAAAATAAATTTTTTATTAACCTTGTAGTTCATTTAAAAAACAAACCACATTAAATGACTGTTTTATGATTTTACATTCATTTATTACAGTAGTTTTATGTTATTTAAAAAAATAAATGTCTGTTTATTTTTTACTAAGATGTGGTTAATTTTTACTACAATTGTTAGTCACATTTTTAACATTAATAAACAAATGACAATGTTGGTTGAATTTACTGAAATGTAAGTCGTTCTTTCTTTAAGTGAAATTGCATTTGTTTCTAACGACATTTGTAGTGGTCTTTACCTACATAGTATTCTAAGAGCAGGGCTCTCAAAAAATATTAGAAAGTCTGCTAAAATGTAACGATTGCAGATTTTAAAAATTAAAAATTTCAAATTTGTGGCACAAGTTTTTTTTCTAGATATGTTTGTTTAAAATACGTTAAAAAGCAATAATGTGTTCGGATGAACCAAATTTTTGAGTGCTCAAAAACTTATAAACAAAAATCGCCAAAAATGGTCTCGCCTATAAAATTTTTAAAAAATTGTTTTTGTTTCACAAAAAAATTTTCTTAACACGTGTTTTTTGCGGAAATTGAGGTCAAAGTTGAGAAAAATGCAACTTGGAATTAAATAGCGTTTTAAAGAATTATGGAGTCAAACCTTATTTTAATGATATGCTAATAGGTATTATGCCAGCTAAAAATTGTGCTTTTCCAGAAGCGCTTCCGGAAAGCATTATTTAATTACGAATCACTTCGAAAGCCTGGATATGCATCATTTCTGTTCGCGATTGTCCCACTTTGTATGTCTCTTTTAAGCAGGTGAAAAGAAAAGCACTTCTTTCATATGCTCTTAAAAACAATAAGTAAATTCCTTCTTACGCAATAAGAAGCGCTTTTTTGTGTGTTGACGACATTAATACTTCAAGGTATGCATCCTTTATTGCGTCATTGTAAGCAGTATTCACTGCTTCAAAGAAGGCATTTTAGGAAGCACTACCGAATGCCTTGCGAAATTGCTTTATAGTAAGCAAGGCGGTGAATATTGGAAGCATAGAAATGTAGTTGCAAGTTATATTTAGCTGGGATTATATGTAAATATTAAGTCGGACTAATAATAGTTATTGTTCTTATATCAATTTGGTCTCCAAAATAGGAAAAAGTAAAAAAAACAAATGCACCACAAAATTTAGTGGCACGTATGGCAATATGTCTTGAGCTGCAGATTTCATCATTACTCTTATTTTGTGCAAGCCTAACTACAAATTCAAGGAACACCCACCCGTAGCTTCGCTAATAATGGGATTCAATATATCTTGAATTGTAAATATTATCATAAGAATCATTATGTGAAAGTGCTAAATATATACAATTTTATTTTTTGGCTTTACATAACATTTAACTCAACAGTACGCTTAAAAACTAACTTTTAACTGACTGGCGCATCCACAGCTTAATGAACTTATGGTTGAAATCTCGCTTATATGATAGATATCACCATTGCTATTGTTATGTGTAAGTGCTAAAAGAATCAGATTAATTTCATTTCTTCATCACTTCTAGCTTCAAAAATTTATGAAGTGATAAAAAAGTTAAAAACTTAAATGGTTCTGGATACCAAAAAAAATATGCGATATAAGTTAGCAATTGACGAAATTTGAAATAGCGGATGTGCCCTACAAAATATATAAATCGAGTTGATCTCATTCTGTCAGTTTTTTTTGACTTTTGTACTCTGAAAGTTCAAAAACAACTGAAATTTCTATTTGTTGAAAAAAAAAGATTTTGGAGAGCTGCCACTTATTCCTAATATTTTTTCAAGCTTTTAAAACTTTTTAAAGTAACAAGCAAATTAGGGGCCGCCATGAAATTAGGCCCCAAACAATTTGGCATTATATGAAAGCGGTAAATAGATCGAACTTTATTTAATTGGCTTTACATAACTTTAACTCCATAGTACGCTAAAAATCTAACTGTAAATTGACTGGCACAACCGCAGCTTACCTACACTCATAGAAATAAACCAGTAAAAATAGCAAAAAACGCTACTAAATATTAGTTAAAAATTACTTTGCTCAAATTTACTAAATATTAGTAACATAACAATAGCAAAAAAAAAAAAATCTGCGGAACTTACAAATATTTAGTTATATTTGAGCTTAAGTTTAGTTAATTGAAAGTAGCAAAGTAATGTGCTACAGAAACATTTACCAAATATTAGTAGAAAAAAAATCATTAAAAATTGTGAAATTGTGAAATTTTTAAAGTTTTTTTTTTAGGTTTTTTGCAATGCGAATAAAATTTTGCCTTATGAAATCAGCAATCTACAATTTCTTAGCAAAAATTACTGTTGATTTCTTAAACTGATATTTGCGTTCTACTAAATTTGAGGTAAATATAGCAAAAAATTTGTTAATATTACAGTTTTTGTTTTTATATTGGGTCTGCAAGATATTTAGTAAACGTTTTTGCTAATTTTACAGAGTAAAATGATATTTTCAATTCACATCGAATATAACTAAAATTTTAAAAAGTTAACAGATTTATTTCTGCTGTTCTTATTTGATTAATAATTTTGCAAAAATATCTGATTAATTTAGCAGTTTTTGCTACAAGCTAATTTTTAGCAGCTTTTTCTGCTATTTTTACAGGTTTATTTCTATGAGTGTTTATAAACGCATCAGAGAGGTTGAAAAGTTAAAGGTTAAAATCTAATTTCTATAATAGAGATTACTTTTACTATTGTTATGTGTAAGTGCTTATAGGATCGGTTTATCCCTTTTCTTGCTTCATCGCATTTAGTGCCAAAAATCTAAGAATAATATTGCACACAGAATTTTATAGGGCACTAGATTCATATACATTTTTGTCTTAAATATTTAGAAATTTGTTGGGTCCAATATGTTTTGAGAAACAGTTCTTTTTCTTCTGGATATTAATACTATAATTCTAAGCCAATCATTGAAACCTTTTGCTGATAACTTCTATGATCTAATACTTGCAAAGATCTGTCTTATTATTAATATTTATCAGAAGGTTCTTAAGATTGCTCAACTTTTTTGCTACAGTTACAGGTATTCGATTTTACGAAAAAACTTTATTTAACAAAAAAATTCTTGTAAAGCAAAATCGTGTAGAAATATGTCCTGTAAATCCTGTAAACCTAAACTAACAGATTCGCGCTTCTAGCTACACTCAGGGAACTTCTGCTGTAAATATTTGTAGTTGTTTAAGAAGTAATTCAGAATTTTTAATTTTAAGTGAAACACCCGTAATTTAAATATGAAATTTAATTTTTAACTTCATTTGTTGGTCATGTTAAAAACCAAACCATTCCAAATTATTGTAATTTGATTTTATAATAATTTTATGCAGTTGTTTTGTTCATATTCAAAAAAATACAACAAGTAATCCTAAGTCAATTTTTTACTACATTTGTGGTTCATTTATTTTCAATTTATAAGCAACCCCCGTAAATTTACAAAAATAAAGCAAATTAAACATATTAGCTAGGTTAGTACTAGTATTTCGATCTGGCTAAAGATCTCATCAGAACCCAAAGTTTTAGAAAAGATAGAGCCTCCTAATCAGAGCTTTAACAAAACCCCTATTACTCATCAATTTTGCTCCATTTTTGTCTTCTTAGTAATCAAACACATGATTAGGGTATTTTCCTAACATGCAGGTATGACTTTACTAAACTCTGCAGACCAAAAATGGTTCTATTTATATAAAAAAAAATTTTAGTTTTTACTCTCGTTAGTTAAATTTAAGAAATATTTTTATTATTTCAAGTTAAATATCATTTGCATTTAACTGCATTTCCAGTCGTCTTTACCAACATAATAGTCTGAGTGTACATTTATTGATAATCTAACGTTTTAGTTGCAATAAACAAATACTTTCTTTGTACCTACACACAAACAAAAGAGCTAGTAGACAAATTAAAAATTATGATAGCATTTTCATATATCTTTATATGTGCTTCCAAAAAAAAACATAATTTTTAGCTTACAATTATTAAAACAAAAACTAATTAAAAAGTTTTCTTAAATATATAATGCCGTGTAATATGAAAATTTACAATTTTTTTTCTTCTGTCTTTATACAAATCTGCATAAAATGAAACCTAACCCCGAAAAAAATCTAAAAAGTAAACGGAAATGACTGTTATATATAGAAACTAACCAAATGCTTAGCAAATGGCATTAAATAAATTAACTACGGGAAATGACACATTAAGCCACACATAAACTATGAATTTTAATTTAATACAAAATAACTTTTTTTCAGGAGTGGGAAAATATGTTTCAAATTAGTTTGTCGAAAGGATTTTGGAATAATTACATCGTTCAACAAAATCCGAAGATTTTGATGCATCGGCGTTGTGCCCAATCATTTCTAAATGACTTAAGGGCTCAGATTACGAATACGGCATTAGAATTTCAGATTAAGATATCGTTAATGAAATATTTGCAAAAAAAAAACTTTTTGTAGAAAACTTAAAACTTTTGATGAACTTTTCGAAAAAAAAAAATAATTACTTAAAACTTACAACAGTTTTTTTATTAATTTTATTTTTTTGCCCATGATTTCTAACTTTCAGATCTAAACCAACACAAAAGTACTCTCTAGACTTGAGAAATACATTCACTGAAAAAGTGATTTCCATATCGCTGCATGGTGAAAAGTTATGTGGTAGTTTACAAGTGAAACCAAAATATTCCGATTTTAA
>CM037854.1:82436197-82453192 GCA_021234595.1 Delia radicum
AAAAAAAAAAAAAAAAAAAAAAAATCAGACCTCGAGCTTAACAATTATTTTTATTTGATATAAAGAAAAGGTCAAAAACATTTACATAATTTTATAGTTAATCATTTATCTTTAACGGCTCAAATTTGTGCGGTTTTAAGATTCAAGCAAATTCAAAAACACTAAAATTAAATTTTTGCTTATATTAAATAAAAGCTACATCAATTTATAGATTTCATTGCATTTATGACATTTTAAAATATATATTACGCACCCAAAAAATGTAAAAAGAAAACCGCAGGAATCTTTTTCCGGATTTAATGATATTGAGCAATTGGCAAATTTTTGGACGACCCCTCTCCGATTTTAAAATAAATAGTCTCAATCGATTGCCCAGCAAAAAATAATGTACCTACATATTTTTTTTTTTTATAGTGACTGATTTAGTGGTGGTGTGTACCACTGTCATGTGACAAATTGAAGAATTCTTCATAAGGGACCTCATTGAAAGTTGTTTAAAAAAAAAAACTACTAAAGCAATCGCAACGAGTGATAGCTCGTTGGAAAGGTATTGAATCAGGCTTTAATTGAAAAATAAAATTTTCCTAATTTTTCTTGTTAAATAATTAAAAATAATTCAATTATAAAAAATATAAAAACAATGAGAACAAGGTGGTCTCTTAAATGCTCTTCTCCTGTCCAAACAATTAAACTTTGTTGAACTTTATCAATTAACCGTCATAAGGATTCACTCTAGACACTTAACTATGCTCTAAATCAGTGAAGGGCAACACACATACTACCACATTTATGCTTGTGTGGGAAGCAGCAGAAAACGAATGACGCCTCACTAATTCTACACTCGAAAAATTTTTCAGTCGCAAGTAAAAGATTTTTTTATATGAACTTGTCCCGTAACATTACCATGAAGAGAAACTAGTTCTAAAACTTAATCAAAACTAGTTAAATTTGCATCAACTGTTTTGATGCAAATAATAAGCTGGCAAATATTATTAATGTCCGTACTTTCGTCAATAGATAATGACAAATATTTGCAATTTATCAGTCTAGTATTAGCTGCAGAATGAATCAATTTACTTATCTCTTCTGTCCTACGTGCAACTGTACGTCGAGATAAAGGAATGTTTTGACAAAGTTTCAAACCTTCTTGACACTTTTCACCAAAACAGTTCAAAACATCTGATGTTAAATCTTTAAAAAAAAATACCATCCTCAATGGGCGACACTGCTTTGCACAAAGCCAAATCAACTACATAGGATGCATTTTTTTAGAGGCAATGAAATATTTTCTCTTATTAATTGAAAACTTGTATGATGATGAATATTAGTTTCATCAAAAACAAATTTTAAGTAAAAAACAAATGCAAAGTAAAGTAGATCACGCAATACGTTAGATAACTTCAAATATAATGTGAATGTCAGACGCCAAAAACATATCTTTTAAAAAAATGTACGCCAATTCCTTATAAGTTTGTGATATTCGAACACTGACATCAACTTGGTATACCTCAAGAGTATATAAAATTACAACATTTTTCAAATACTGTTCGTTTTGAGAACTCAATTCCATTAAACGGCTCAAAAACCCTATGAAAAAATCTGTAAAAGTTTAAAAATCGGAATATTTTGGTTTTCACTTGTAAACTACCACATAACTTTTCACCATGCAGCGATATGGAAATCACTTTTTCAGTGAATGCATTTCTCAAGTCTAGTGAGCACTTTCGTGTTGGCTTAGATTAAAAAATAAAATTAATAAAAAAACTGTTGGATGTTTTAGGTAATTATTTTTTTTTTGTGAAAAGTTTATCAAAAGTTTTAAGTTTTCTATAAAAAGTTTTTTTTGCAAATATTTTCTTAACCATATCTTAATTTGAAATTCTAACGCCGTATTCGTAATCTGAGTCCTTAAGTCATTTAGAAATGATTGGGCACAACGCCGATGCATCAAATCTTCGGATTTTGTTGAAGGATGTAATTATTCCAAAATCCTTTCGACAAACTAATTTGATAACATGTTTTCCCACTCCTGAAAAAAAAGTTATTTTTGTATTAAATTAAAATTCATAGTTTATGTGTGGCTTAATGTGTCATTTCCCGTAGTTAATTTATTTAATGCCATTTGCTAAGCATTTGGTTAGTTTCTATATATAACAGTCATTTCCGTTTCCTTTTTAGATTTTTTCATTGTTAGGTTTCATTTTATGCAGATTTGTATAAAGACAGAAGAAGAAAAATGTAAATTTTCATATTACGGCATTATATATTTAAGAAAACTTTTTAATTAGTTTTTGTTTTAATACTTATAAGCTAAAAATTATGTTTTTTTTTGGAAGCACATATAAATATATATGAAAATGCTAGCATTCATTTCATAATTTTTAATTTGTATACTAACTATTTTGTTTGAATGTAGTTACAACGAAAATATTTGCTTATTTCAACTAAAACGTTAGATTATCAATTAATGTACATTTGGACTATTATGTTGTTAAAGACGACTGGAAATGCAGATAATAGCAAATGAAATTTACCTTGAAATAATGAAAATATTTCTTAAATTTAACTAACGAGAGTAAAAATTTAATTTTTTTAATATAAATAGAACTATTTTGGTCTTTAGAGTTAAGTAACGTCATGCTGCTTGTTAGGAAAATACCCCAATCACGTGTTTGATTACTAAGAATACAAGAATGGAGCAAAATTCATGATTAATAGATTTTTTTTGTTAAAGCTCTACCTATAATAGAGGGTCTAGCTTTTCTAAAACTTTGGGATCTGATGAGATCTTTAGCCAGATCGACATACTACTACCAACCTAGCTAATATGTTTGATTTGCTTTATTTTTGTAAATTTGCGGAGGTTGAAAGCTCGTTATGAATTGAAAATAACTATCATTTGTTTTTGGCTGTTTATAAAATGAACGAGAAATGTAGTAAAAAATTGACGATTATTTGTTTTATATTTTTGAATATGAATAAAACAACTCCATAAAATGATTATAAAATCAAATTTCAATAATTTGGAATGGTTTGTTTTATACATGACCAACAACTGAAGTTAAAAATTAAATTACTACTTAAATTACGGGTGATTCACTAAAATTAAAGATTCAAATTGCAGCTCAAACAACTACAAATATTTACAGCAGAATAGCGCCCCGGGAGGCTAGTTGGTAGCGTGCTGGCTTATCAGTGCGGGGGTTGCGGGTTCGATTCCCACAAGAGGTACTGGTCTGTTTTCCCTACAACGCGCCGAAAGCCATAGTAGCTAGTGCTCGGTTAGGGTAATAGTATATAATTTGTAATTATATGATTATTAATTAATAAAATAAAATAAAAATAAAGAACTGCAGAATTAAATCTGTTTAACTTTCAGAAATTTAGTTATATTCGATATGAACTTTAGTTAATTGAAAATAGCAAATTTAACAAAAAGTTTTACTAAATATTTGCAGACTCAATATAACAACAAAAACTGTAGCATTAACAACTTTTTTGCTATATTTACCTCAAATTTAGTAGAACGCAAATAACAGTTTAAAAAATCAACAGAAATTTTTGCTCAAAAATTGAAGATTGCTGATTTCATAAGGACATACCTTATTCGCATTGCAAAAAACCTAAAAAAAAACTTTAAAATTTCACATTTTTTAATGATTTTTTTTCTACAAATATTTAGTAAATGTTTCTATAGACTGTAGCAGATTACTTTGCTACCTGCAATTGACTAAAATTGACCTCAAATATAACTAAATATTTGTAAATTCAACAGATTTATTTTTGCTATTCTTATGTTACTAATATTTAAAAAGTTTTAGCAGGTTTTTTCTGCAAAGTAATTTTTAAATAATTTTTAGTAGCGTTGTTTGCTATTTTTGCAGGTTTATTTCTATGAGTGTATTTAAACTGCGGAATAGTCAATTTAAAGTAAGATTTTTAGCGTACTTTGGAGTTAAAAGTAATGTAAAGCCAATAAATAAAATTCGATCTAATTACCACTTTCACATAATGCCAAATGGTTTGAGGCCTAATTTCATGGCGACCCCTTACATACCCCTAATTTGTTTGTCACTTTAAAAATTTTGGTGGTTTATCATTCTTATGTTGCAAAATCCCCTTCATGTTGAAAAAATGTGTGCCCTCAGTTAGGAATAAATGGTAGCTCTCCAAAATCTTTTTTTTTTCAACAAATATTAATTGATGATTAATAAGTTTTTGTTAAAGTTCTGCATATTATGGAGGCTCTAGCTTTTCTAAAACTTTGGGTTCTGATGAGATTTTTAGCCAGATTCGAAATACTAGTATCAACCTACCTAATATGTATGATTTGCTTTTCTTTTTGTAAATATACGGATGTTGAAAGCTCATTATAAATTGGAAAAAAAAAGAAATTTCAGAGATTTTTGAACTTTTAGCGTATAAAAGTCAAAAAAAATGAATGAAATTAGATCAACTCGATTAGTGTAAATTCAAAAAATAAAGAAAATATGAGAATACAATCTCTTAAGATTGAAGGTCTTAACATTTTACATATTTTTTAGATAACATCCGCAGTTTAAGATATAATTCGTTGCATTCCTGCGTAATCAGTACTTACTGCTATTTCGAGTGTAAATGCTAACTTTATCGCATTATTTTGTTGGTATCCAGTACCATTTAAGTTTTTAAAGTTTTTATCATTTCATAAATATTTGGAGCTAAAAGTGATGAAGAAAGGAAGTGGTTAATCTGATTCTTTAGCACTTACACATAACAATAGCAATGATGATATCTATCATATAAGCTAGATTACAACTTTAATTACTTTAGGCTGTGTATGTGCCAGTCAGTTAAAAGTTAGATCTTAAGCGTACTGTTGAGTTAAATGTGATGTAAAGCCAAAAATAAAATTATATCTACTTAGCACTTTTACATAATGATTGTTATGATAATATCTACAATTCAAGATATATTGGATCCCATAATTAACGAAGCTCCGGGTAGGTGTTCCTTGAATTTGAAGTTAGGCTTGCACATAATAAGTGTAATGATGAAATCTGCTGCTCAAGACTTATTTGATCCTATAATTCTTTAAACCGTGCCTCTAAATTTGTGGTGCATTTTTTTTTACTTTTTCTTATTTTGGAGACCAAATTGATATAGATACAATAACTATTATTAGACCGACTTAATATATACACATACTCCCAGCAAAAAATTACTTGAATTTGGTAACTACATTTTATGCTTCCAAAATAGTGCTTCACCCGCCTTGCATACCATAAAGCAATTACGGAAGGCATATTGTAGTGCTTACTAAAATGCCTTCTTTGAAGCAGTGAATAGTGCTTACAATGACGCGAATGCATACCATGAAGCATTATTGTTGTCAACACACAAAAAAAGTGCTTCCTAATGCGAAAGAAGGCACGCATTTATTGCTTCTAAGAGCACATGAAAGAAGCGATTGTCACCTGCTTAAAAGAGACATACAAAGTGGGACATCGCGAACAAAAATGATGCCTTCGTATTAAACAATGCCTTCCGGAAGCGCCTCTGTTTAAGCACTATTGTTTGCTGGGATAATACCCATGCTAATACTTATCATTAAAATAGGTTTGACTCCAAAATTCTTTAAAACGCTATTTAATTCAAAGTAGCATTTTCTCGACTTTGACCTCAATTTCCGCAAAAAACACATGTGTTAGAAAATTTTTTTATTTATAAGTTTTTGAGCACTCAAAAATTTGGTTCATCCGAACACATTATTGCTTTTTAAAGTATTTTAAACAAACATATCTAGAAAAAAACTTGTGCCACAAATTTGAAATTTTTAATTTTTAAAATCTGAAATTGTACGGTTTGGCAGACTTTCTAATAGTTTTTGAGAGCCCTGCTCTTAGAATACTATGTAGGTAAAGACCACTGCATATGTAGTTAGAAACAAATGAAATTTCACTTAAAGAAAGGACGACTTACATTTCAGTAATTTCAACAAACATTGTCATTTGTTTATTAATGTTAAAAATGTGACAATTGTAGTAAAAATGAACCACATGTTAAAAAAACAGACATTTATTTTTTTAAATAACATAAAACTACTGTAATAAATGAATTTAAAATCATAAAACAGTCATTAATGTGGTTTGTTTTTTTAAATGAACTACAAGGTTAGTAAAAAATTTATTTTGTTCTACAAATAACTGACATTTATTAAAGAAACTGTATTAGAACCCAAACAACTACATCTTTTAAAGCAGAAGTTCCCTGAGTGTGAGTATAACTTATTTCAAACGAGTCCTTTTGTTTTCTTCCGCTTAAAAACTTTTTGACCTCTGAAAAAATCTCTTTTGATGTTATTAAATTTGTGATATTTTCACACTAAACACATTATTACGAATACTTTTAGATAAGAAGTAATAATGCACTATTAAGAAATTCAAAATAATTAATTCAGTATTTTTATCAGTGAAATGGCTTTGATAATACAGTTTTTATTCTCAAATTAAACACACACAGAGAAAAATGTTGGTATTTGCCAACTGATATTCGGTTACTACGACTCAAATTCGGTTACTATGAATTTTATTCGCTTGTGAAAACTAATGTTGAGTTGTACCAACATTAGTTTTCACAACAAAGTCAGGTTAACTCAACTGAATTTTAGTTGCTACACCCAAAATTTTCAATAAATCTAATGTAAATATCAGTGTGATAACTGAATTTGTAAGTTGTTACCATTAAAATACACTTTTCAATTCGGTTGGCACTTTATTTCTAAAAAACTATAATTTTTATAAGAATATTAAGTGTTTTTTCGATTTACACGATTTTTTGTAAAATAAATTTAAAATTCGATTTACAGGATTTTTTTAAGGAAAGTATCTGTTGTGTAAATGGAGGATTAAGTGTATTGTTAAAGATAAACATATTTTTTTGCAATTTTTCGTTATAATTTTGTTTTATTTAAGTATTTGCCTATATATATTTTTTCATTTAAGTAATGAAGAATAATATTGAATTTATTTTCAATTTACTTAGCCATTTGAATATTTTTTTTAACAACAGATCTATTTACTTAAAGCCTGAAGTATATAAATAAAAGTATAGACATTTTGTGTGCTCACACGAGTTCTCTTTTGTATGTGTAATTGTGTCCTGGTAAATATACACCAGTGATGTGCTTCTCTCAATTTTCCAACCACACGGGGTTACAGAAGAAAATGCTGCTTACGCTGCGTCAACACACGTACACTATAAACATCTTCGTATGGCTTTCGATGTGCATATTCGGCTTTTGCTTTGTTCTCACTGAGTTAAAAGAAAACAAATCAATTGTAGTTGAACCATTGTTGAAGCAACACCACGCTGCGGAACACAAATAAAAATACACGTAGAAATATGTTTGATGATGAATGGGAAAATACTTTTTTTTTTTATAGAGAATATGGATGACGATGCACAATGCTTAATTTGTAATAAAATTATAAGTGAAAAATTTTTATTTATTTATTTTTTATTTAAAAACCCTAAACAAACACCAGTGAAATATTCGTATTTTAAATAAAAATATTAATTGACCCAGCAATATCTTTACTTATAGAAATAAGTCTGTAGAAAAAGCATAAAAAGTAACTAAAAACTAGTTAAAAATGACCCCGCAGAAAAAAACCAGTTGAATTAACAGATTTTTAAACTAAATATTTGTAGACTTAAAATAGCAAAAATAACCTGATGAATAGTAACAAAGTAACAAAAACACCTGCTAACATTAGCAAAACTAATTACTAAATATCTGTACCCAAATAAAATCATAAACATTTTGAAAATTTTAAGTTTTTTTTAATGCAATTAAAAATTTTCCGTTATTAAATCAGAAATTTACAATTATTTAGCAAAAATTTCAGTTGGTTTAACAATTTAACCTGTTATTTGCATTTTACAAAATTCGGGCTAAATTTAGCAAAAAAAAAAATGTTAACACAACAGTTTTTGTTTGATATTTTAAGTCTGCAAATATTTAGTTAAAAAATCTCTTAATTCAACTGGTTTTTTCTGCAGAGTCACTTTTATCTAATTTTTAGTACCTTTTTTTTGCTATTTCTACAGACTTATTTCTAGGAGTGTACCAAAATTATATTTGAAATTAATTCTTGTACAGTCATAGAAATGAAAGCTATACTCATAGAAATAAGTCTGTAGAAATAGCAAAAAAAAGTTACTAAAATTAGTTAAAAATGCCCTTCTAAATTTAGCCCGAATTATGTAAAATTTCTATGAGCGCATTTGTACAGCTTTATTTCTATGAGTGTAGCTTTCTTTCTATGCAAAAAATCTATTTTTTTAAATTGTAACAAATTTTTTTCACTTGAGTACACACACTAATATGATACAACGCTAAACTGTTTCTGAGCCATGGTGGTTCCCAGGAGCCCTTGTCCGCTTAAGCCGAAATAGAAAAAAATATATATTTTTTAGTTTCAAAGGGGTTCATATATTAAAAAATATATTTTTATGAAATTCACTTTTTTCAAAAAAAATCTTTTTTCTGCAATTGAAATTTATTATCAGTGTACCGTAGAATAAACTTCGTTTTTTCGCTGCTACACACACAAGTATAAATGCAATAGTGTGCGTAAAGAACATCACTGATATACACACTTATTCAATACAATTTCAAAGCACTTAAAGCAATTCAATCAAACTCAATATATACACTCAAAATAGTAGTTTAAATCAGTGTCGGGCAAACACTTGTTGAAACAACGAAGACTAATCGTGTTTCACACAGACACAACCCGAACGTAAATAAAAATATAAAGAGAAACCGAAAAAAACCAAAAAAAATTGTTTAGTTGCTTGCCAGCATTGGATGGAGTAGGTTTATGTCGCTTTGTGTCGCTTTGTTTAATAAAATAAGTACACAGAGAGTATTTGACAACAACCAATGATATTTTAATTAATAAAGCCAAGCGTACTATAATTTTTTTTAAATGTTTTTTTTTCATTCATTATGTGGGATTTTGATTGGGAAAACGCATTTTTATTTAGCTTGAATATTTTTAATGAAGCAGAGTGCCTTGTGTCTTAAATACCTTTTTTAAATATATTTACTTATATTTCTTTATTCATTAAATATCGTAATTTATTTATTTCATTCATTTACACATTCATTAATTCATTAACTTTTTCATTAATAAATTTTTTTATACATTTATTCATTACTTACATTTAACGCACAAAACCAAAAGTATTTAAATAATCTAACTTCAAAAAAATAAAACAATGCAGAGTTTTGCAACTTTTTTCTGTTTAATAAAAATTAATAATGTTTTTCCGATTAATTTTAATATTTTTTGAATTTATTAACACCTTTTTCGTATTCAAATTTGAGCACTTTATAACATGTTCATAGAACAAACTTTCGACACAAAATGATACAACAAAGAAATTTATAAATTAATTGAATTTTATAATTTTTATTTAATATGAATTTATAAATAACATTAGTTATAATTTTATTTTAATGCAATACATTGTGTGAAAATAACTTATTTACCTGTTTCTTAAAGAACGTTTTTTATTACCTATAAATTCTATTTACTCACTTTTCTTTATTAAATCATTATTATTCATATACGTACATAAATATATCTTGATTTATTTATTCATTCATAACTTAATTTTAACACACAAAACCTAAAATATTAAAACAATCTATAAGTTAAAAAATTTAAAAATCCCTGAGCTATAATTTTTTATATTAAAAACAATTACAACGCAAGTATTTTGAATTTTGTTGTATTTTATAAGAATTAATATAAAATATTTTTTTTTGCTTTTTGTTTTTTTAATTTTTTAATCCATATTTGTTTTATATATATTTGTTTGCCCAGTACATTATTGGCAAAGAACTCATGTGACTATTTTCTTAAAAGACTTTTTTTTTATTACCTATTAATTTTCTCTTATTAATATTTCTTTTTTTTTATTCGCCTCATAGCTGAAATTTATCACGTTAGGACATAATAGTAAAACAATAGAACAATGTAAACAAACAAAAAAAAAACAAACAAAACCAAGTGATTTTGTTCAGTGCAATTGTACCAATACAATCTCATTTTTTTGTAAAATAACTAATACATACTCATTTCTCTTTGTGCCCAAGATTGGTTTAAATTAACTGAAAATGTAATTTAACATAAAAGATAAATCACTTAAATTAAAATAACTGACAATTGCGTAAGAACAAAAGAATAGTAGGTTAAAAATAAATACTCACATTTTAAATACACTTACAATATTTTTTTCGTAAAGACTACTTAACGACACATTAAAATAACTGAAAATCAATTAAAACAGGACTCCTTACTTTTCGTTTAAAACAATTGTATTTTTTAGTTTATTTTCAACTGTTAAAAATTAGTAGACAAAATCGATAAAAACAATAGCTTGTTTTCGTTTATTTCAATACTCAATATAATATAAAAACTTATTGTTGTAAATAGAAAATTTTAACTGAATATTTTAACTACTACCGAAGGTCCGTTTTTTGTTTATTTTGTTTAGTGTATAACAGATAGAAAGTTAAAAAATATATTTCTATGGTAATTTAGCTGTATATTCCATTAAAACAACTTTAACCGATTCAATTTTTAAATAACTGTTGATTTTTATGGAAAAGTTCTTGTGAGTGTACAGATCAGCAAAAGTAGAAGTTAAATACGTGTCTTGATTGTTTACCACACATTCGTTGTAAACTTTTTCAATTTCTTGTAATTTGAATTGAAATAATTTTGCATTTAAACAAAATTTTTTAATAAAAAAAATTAACGATTTTTTAATATTTTTTTATTATTTTTTTTTAAATAATTTTAATTTATAATAAGTGTAACGGAAACAAATAAACTACAATATTCCGTTTTGAAAGTATGAAACCTCAATTTTAAAGTATGAAACTTTAAAAAAATTTAAATAATAAATGGAACTAAAAAAGTCGGTAAATGGTAGTTCATTATTTTGAACTAATGTATAAAAAAGTTGAAATATTTTTTACTGAACTGAAGACTTTTTATTTTATTTCAGAAAGGTCAAGGCTAAGAAGAAAATGAAGAATAAACGTTTTTTTCTCTAAAAGTAACAAACACTATTAGTTTCCAAATCAGACTAGACTAGTTTCTGCCTTTTTATGGACAGGCTCATCAGTGATTTTCCATTTAAATTGTATTATTATTTGTGTCTTATAATTGTCAGATTGTCTCTATATGATAAGTTTTTCAACAATCTGCGGCTGTAAGAATCAAACCTGCGCTCATCTTACATTACAAACGTAGCAATACCAAGTCATGGCCGTTTAGCGATCACACCCAAGTATGGCCTCGACTCGAATGCAGCTAAATTGCAGTTTTCTTTTCTATTAGCTTTTTGTGTTATTGTGAATTATACTCAAAAGTGACAAACACAAATATTCTATTTTTAGATTTTTGTTTATTTTTCTAATCTTTTCCGTCTCTGTTTCACAACGTTACCAGATTGAAGTATGGTTTTTTACTTTCAGGGTAGCCAATTTTGCGTTTATGTTGAGATATCGTCACAGGGCAAATTTTGTAATGTATTTTAGTACAGTTTTGTTTTAACGTCATATAGGTTAAAATTAATATGCATTTAATAAATTTAATTTAGAATGGTTGAGGTTAAGAAGAAGAGTAAACATTTTTCTCTAAAAATTATAAACACTATAATTTTCAAATCACTTTTTTATTAAACTACAAAGACTAAACTACATAATGTTCTGAGTGTATCTCAATGTACAAGACATACTGAGACCAAACAAACATATAAAAAAAACAAATAAAAAAAAGTATTTAAATTGAAATTATTCGAATGTTATTACAGGAAGGTCATTTAGTTGTAAAAATATATATGGAATTCAACAGCCACTAGAAAGTAAATCAATGAAATAGGGTTTCAAATACTATTTTATCATTATTATAAATATAACGTAATAATTTAAAAATTTTTTGAAAATCTATTTTTAGACTCATTATTTTTTAAACTCCGGTAAGTACACGCAGAGAAATAAAGTGATAACCGAATTGAAAAGTGTATTTTAATTGCAACAACCTATAAATTTAGTTAGAACAACGATATTACATTAGATTTTTTAATATTTTGGGAGTTGGAACTAAAATTCTGTTGAATTAACCGAATTTTGATGTGAAAACTAATGTTAAGTCGTGCCAACCGACTGAAGTTGGTCTTAACCGAATTTGAGTCGTAGTAATCGAATTTTAGTTGGCAAATAGCTAAAGTTCTCTGTTTGAATACAAATACGAAACTTCAAAAATGTTCAACACTTTGAGCTAAATATTTAAAAAAAAATGTCATGCTTTGTTTAATAATGTTTGTAGTCGGAAGATTCCGTGTTCGAGCCTGGTTACAGGAAAATATTTCTTATGTGATTTTTTTATACTTTATAATATTTTTTTTATATAAAATTGATTTTTTCTGGAAAATCTCTCTTAATACAAACTTTTTTTTTTGTTTTCCCAACGTTGGCAAGTTGTTTCTATCAAAACTTATTCTAGTGCTGACATATTTGAGCAGAAATCTGTTATTCAACATTTATCATACACTTGCGTTTTGTGCTATCAAGTATTATATGTCTTTTGAGCTCCGTGGTTAGAGCTATTGGCTGTTAATTTGGTGGCCAGGGCTCGAATTCCGGCGGAACAAACAAAATTCTACATGATCTTTTTTTTATTAAATTTTGGAAAACAAATTTTTAGGCCACCTTTTTCATGGTTTTACCATCATTTTGCCAACTTTAAAGACATAAATTACGATAGGGACTTAATTTTTTAGTCCTCTACAAACAAAAAAAAAAACCCCCGATTGAAAATCGGTATTTCTGTTAAGGGTGCACAGTAGCACCCGTTTTTCTTGTATTAAGAAAAACACATTTGAAGTAAATACTGAGAATGTAAAATATAGGGCAAGGGGTTCGTTTAGCAAGCTGTAACTTTTTTTATTTTTGTGATTTTTTCTCCAAAATTTACATAGCGCATACAAAAAAGTTCAAACGATTGAAAATAAAAAAATTATAATAAAAAAAAATCTAAAGCCAGTATACCCCTTAGTATGTTACAGTTTGAGGTATACCAATTCGATATCAGCTCAACAATTAAAGGACATGATCATCAAAAATGTATATAGAATTGACGTAAATTTTCTGAAAATGTATGTTTTTCGCTTCTGACATTCACAATCATATTTACTATGAGCTAAAGTATTGCCTTAACTTCCTAGCAAAACCAAGGCTACAGCGCATTACCAGACTATTTACTCGCAATATTACTTTTGTTTGCGATTTTCCAGAAGTAATAGATACGATTTAACGTATGGCTTTCTAAAAGTGAAAAATTAATGGAAGCCCATTACACTATTGCTTACAAAAATACACAAAATAGTGGGTACCCATTACTATTGGCAAACATTACCTAATATTGAGTTGAAAACCAAACGCATTTATGGTCAAAAACGCATTTAAGATTATTTAAATTGAAAACTATATAAAGTTTTTAAATATTTAGAGAAAATTAATTACATTTTTTTTCCATGTTTTTATAAAACAACATGGCTTGAGAGTGTAGTAGTCAAATATACGACACTGTACGACGGACTAAATATATGAAGTGAAAATAATATTTTCTTTTATTCCAAACAGTTTTTTTTTTCAAACACATTTCGCTTTGTGAAAATAAGCCTCTGTATCAAAGCCGTTTGAATGAACATCAAATAAATTATTTTAAAGATATAAATCGAAAAGGTATCAACAAGTTTTATGTACTTTAAATTTTTTGGAGCAAACTAGATTCATCCTTAAATAAAATTTTGAATTTTTCGAATTGAAAAAGGTTTATTAAGAGTTCCTGCAAACAAATTACTCTAAAACCAATTAGATATCATAAAACCGGCAACAATTTATGTTTTCAAAATAATCGCGGTTTTATTTTTAAAAATAAAATACAATGAGATTTATAAATTGATATAACTTTAATTAAATCCAAGCAACCACTGATTTTGAAGATTTGTTAAAGATTTAAAATAAATTACTTCTAAAATTCGACTATGAGGAGTCCATCTGAAATTTGCAAGTTATTTTTTATATTTTATTTTTCAAATTCGTTTACAACTGTGGGCTATAGGCAAATTTTCTCAAAAAAAGTTAATTTTTTCCCACTGTGCCAGCTGGAAGATGAAATATTTCAAATCAAAGGTATAAGTTTTTTTGTTGCTTTTACTGTATCTTTAATTCGACGAAAAATGAACGTTGTTTAAAATAACAAAGCTTTACAGTAGAAGAGAACATCACATATTTCATTGTTGTTGATTACAGTTCGATAATAGAAGTTCTATTTTGTTCGTGTAGAAAATTTAACTTTAATATGAAATTAAAAAATTAAATTAAAAATATTTATATGTGTATAATTTTTATACATCAATTCAAGTTTAAAAATTTCCTTTTGAAATTACAAATATAATTTTCTATTTAAAGAACATCAATTAAAATTCTGAAATTTCAAATTCTATTCAAAAAATTCTAATTTAAACTAAGAACACCTCAAATAATGTTTAATTGATGATTCAGAATTTTAAATAATTTTTCATAGTTTTTCAGAATTTTAAATAATTTTCATAGTTTTTGAGTTTTTTAATAATTTAAGAAAAATTTATATTTACAAAATTGATGGCAAACGACTTCTGTAATAATTTCATCAATATGATGAAACTTTTTTCCCTGAGTGTAGCTAATATATAGGTGATTAAAACCAGCAAATGTGCAAAGGGAAGTTAACTATAGGAAATTATAAAAACTAACCTCAGGCCGCCTTTAAATTGAATTTATAAAATTAACCACAAATCCTTGAAATGATTATTTTATAATTAAAAATTAGGCTATGTTGATATAAATGAAATTTTCGTTGACAATTTAAATACGAAAATATATCAAAATTTAAATTTCGTAAATTTTACTATTATAAGTGAGATGTTTTTCCTCTGCACCTCTGTACGCGTATGAGTGTTGCGTAGTACATAACGCAACACTCATACGCCTAGGCTATATTAATTTAAATTTATGAGACACAATTAGCCATAATTTCTGAATTTATCAATGTATTTTCTTAATATACATCTTACTTTATTTATTAGAATGCGGGCGTTTTAAAAAGTTTTTTTTTTTATTTGTTAATCTTTATTTTGTCATCTTCAATTAACATATTGATTGTTCCTGGACCATGTACTTGTTGTATTAGACAAACAGTCCCCGATAAAATCTCAGAAACTCAAAATTTAAAAATGAAATAAAATCCATAAAAAAAGTAAGATATGATTTTCGAGTCTGTCTTGGTAAAAAAAAAATTAAAAAACCATAAGCATTCACTCTCAGTGCCCCGAAAAGTAAAAATTAGTTTGTTAACTAGTGTTTAGATTAGATTTAAGATATTGCTTTGCAAATACAAATCTACTTGCGTTTTGTTTAGAACTTAAAGACGTGTTCTTCCCACAGTTATATTTAACAACGACCACCCCAATAGTGAATAACCTTAAATAACTTTTGTTTGTGTATTTTTAACCCTTTCACTCCGGACTTTTTTGTTAGTGGATACATTTCTATTTGGATTCAGATAAACTGGATTTAAATTATAAAGAAAGAGGTTGACATGGGGCATACACACCTTAAAATGGATCCAAAAATCGAGTTTTTGAAAACTTCTCAGTCCATTTTTACCACAAAACATTCGATTATCCAATAATGCTTTGTTTGATTTTGTTCTGATCACTAGACGAAGCTACGTACCCTAATTTTGAGTTTTTAGCTTTACTAGTTTTTTCGGACTTAAAGGCTGGTGAAAAAATCGGACCTTGTTAACAAATATCGCGACGATATTTCTCTCATAACAGATTATGCATCTAAGGTTTTGTCAATCACTATTATCTTAATGAACATATTTAAATAAAAATATAAATTCTTTTCGTATTATCAAATTGTTTACATTTTTTTAAAAATCTGTACAACGTTATTCAAAGGGTTAACATTAACATCTTATTGCTAGTTGTCGCCACCTTTTTTATGACCATCATTGTTAATACTTTAAGTATGATAAATAAAACTCACGTCGATCATAAAATGCAGTTTTCGTATTTGTTTCAAGATATACTTTTCAGGTATGCAATATTCAGAAAAATTAGGTTAAAAAAATTGATTTTGGCTTTCTATTGTTTCTGATAGCAAAAACGAAAAATATCGAAGCCAAAACTTGAAGAAAGCTAGTTTAGTAGTAATACGAGAACTAATATAAATTAATTAACATTTACTTAATTTACATATATCACTTTAATTTACCAATATAGTTTTTATCGACCACTTTCTCATACATATGTATATTTAATAGATCCAGATATTTATCAAACATCAGCGCAGTGGATAAATAAACAAATTTGAGTGTAAAAGGAGATTTAGTGTAATTAAAAGATCTTACCGTTCAATTCACACTCGTTCATTGCAGCACAATTTTTTTTTTTTTTCATTGTCTTGTATTTTTTATATTATTAAAGACACTTCATCGTTAAATCAATAAAAAAAGATTTAAAATTATGCAATGAACTCAAAATTGTTAAATGAGCTTTCTTAAAAATATTTTAAAAATATTTTTAATATCTCGTTGATACGAATCACATAATAAAAATCTTTTCAAAATCATTATTTTGTCTTTTTATTATAAAAAATAATTATAAAAAGATTTGTTAAGTATTTAATAAAAAAATGATAATTTTAGTTAGCATATTTTTCTTGTTTTCATAAAAATATATTATATTTCAACTTAAGTTCGTTTTATTTTGTTTGTACTACATAAGTAACTGTGCAAATGGTAGAGCGGTCTACTTCAAGACAACAGATCGTTATTCAGATTCGTGTGTTCAATTCAATATTCGCTTGCTACCAAAAAA
>CM037854.1:83142262-83165072 GCA_021234595.1 Delia radicum
ACTACATATTTTTAAAGCAGAAGTTCCCTGAGTGTACTAGATGGCATTGAAGAAGGTAGACTGCTTAAGCGACATCATATTCCTGATGTACCATTTCGCTAAAAAAAGGAATGTTTTCAAAATTTACACATGTAAAATGGTTATATACGATCATATATGACCATATATAATTATATTTGAAATTTGAGTCTATTCAATTATATCTAAGTCCATACATATTTTATATATAACTCCATATATATTAATATATAATGCTATATATAATTGTATCTGAAGGTATATATAAATATATCTAAACTCAGATATAATTGGATAAACTCAAATTCTTAATATAATTATATATGATAATATCTGGTCATATCTAAACCTTTTTAGCAGTGTAATCTGTTTTAAAGTAATAACTAAATTTGCAATCTGTAAATTATGATCAAAAAAATATTTCTTTTAATAATATTTATGTTTAATCAATTTGTAAATATTTGTTTATTTATTTTTAGCTGTTGTTCTCGCTGGAGTCCAACAACCAATATAAATTTTCATTTTATCATTTTATAATTTTTAAGTATTATCCTTAAATGAATAGATTTTAATTTAAATAAACGCATATAATTGGATCTAATTCGATGATATTGTATCAAATTCGATACAATTTGATGTATTTTAGATACAATACAATGGGAACATATCAAATTTTTTGGATAAAATTTTAAATAGTCGTATATATTAATTAGATATATATATATCAATTAGATATATATTATTATAATTAGATATATTATCATTTTTTTTTTTTTTTTGCTTGGGTGATGAAAAGTTGAATGGTGTTTTAAAGATTTTCAGATTTTGAACTTTTCATAATTTTTTCATATGATTTTTGTGCCATTTAATGGAATTGAGTTTCGAGCACACTATTTAAAAAACAGTGTAATTTTATACAGTTTGAGGTTAACCATATTGATAGAAGACCATCAACAACGGGATACGAACATCACAAACTTAAAAGAAAGGTGCATAAATTTTTTGAAAGTGTTAGTTTTTTGCGTCTGGCACTCACAATTTAATTGAAATTGGTTATTGTATTGTGTGAACTGAGTTTCTAAGTGAACATCACCACCTAGTGAAAAGGCATTTTAAAAATTTAAAACGCAAAAATTTAATGAACTTTTTTTAAATTTTGAAATATTTAATTATTTTTGTTTGCATTTTTTTTTTTTTTTTGTAAAACATGACTTGATTATATAGCGATGTATTGTACACTAAATCTTCAAGACAGACTAGTTTGATAAAGTGCAAACAAAAAAAAAATTATTCCAAACACATTGCGCATTGTGACAACTAAAGTGCTGTATTAACTCCGCCATAACTTAATCAACTAAGCAATTCTAAGAATACGAAAATTTAAAAAGGATCAACAAATTTTTCTTATATAAAATTTTTAATTTTTAGATTTTAAAAGTATTGAATATGTTTTCCTGCAAATAAATAAAAACCCAATTTAATATCATAAAACTTGCATTAAATGCGTGTTTTCCAAAATAGTCGCGGATTTGTTTTCAAGATCTAATATGTTTGAGTGTATTTTTATATTTTTTGGTGGTGTAATATATGTCTTGAAATGCTATAAATACAATAACATCTATAAATTGATGTAACTATAATTAAATCCAAGCAAACTCGGTAATTTTAATGTTTTTAAATCGCTTTATACTTTAAACTGCATACTTTTAACTCGGAGGAATTAAACGTGCTTAAATATCGGCTAAAACATATAAAAAAGATTATTCATATCATTCAAACATTTTTTTATACTTGTACTCAAAGTGCCGAAAATTTTTGAAATTCTTCATACATATTTTTTTTAACAAAAAAACTTTGTTGAGATATTTTATACTTGCCACACTATACGTACCGTTTTTCGACTATTTATTTATCAATGTGTGTATGTGTCAACACTAATTAAAATACCAAATATTTGTTCAGGTAAATAATAATATTTTTATGCCAAAAAAAAGTGATTTTGTGTGCAAAAATATACAATAAAAAAACTTAAAGTATAAAACATTTTGTTTAAAATACGCGTATTTGAAAAGCAAAAGCACTGATGTTAGAGATGAAGGTATACCAAAAAAAAAACACATAAAGAAATTACAATCATTGACGCAGAATGTTTACAGCAACATTGCTATAACTTTCTAACCTGGTCCCTTGTTCTTTTTCACACCAAGGATAATTTTTTGTAGAAGCATGGAAAAAACTTGTTAAAAGTTTTTAGTTAAAGTTTTCAGGAAAATAAAATAAATATTTGCCTCAATGTAGAAGAGACGCCAAAGGGTTATGTTGTACGCACATACATAAACACACTCACAAATTTTGTGCAATATTGTCAGAGTGCAGTCATCAAAAAGGCGTAGAGAATGAGATATCGTCGTTTGAAAGGGGGTGATGGAAAGGGCGATAATGCCTTTAACATTTATTTGACAAATTAAGTCTATTCCAGTCCGTTTCGTGTAACTGGGTTTTTAAAAATCGATTTAAAAGCATGTCTTTGGATGAGATACTTGGCCTACTTCAAATTGAATTCTGACTATGTTCATGTTTCCATTCAATCAAATTTGATCAGATCTGTATAAAGTTACTTTCTGCCTTAATTATTACTATGTCAATAATGTCTAGCCAATATTTTTTTCGGTCCAAGTTTGTCTGTCTTTTCCAGTATATTACCCCCCCTTTTTTAAATACATGAAACCTTTGTTCCCCCTCTGTATAAAGCATCCAATGATGCTGCTATTGCCTTAACAAATGTTTTCAAGTTTTTGGACGCCATCCGCAAAATGTTTTCCTCGCAATTCAATTCACCACAAAAACGTTTGAGAAATTATTGCTAAAGTTTTCTTCTTTCTTTTAAAATGAAAAAAACATAAATTTTAAAATCAAGAAGGTGAACATGCAATTGTTTACAAAATGTGCACCAAAAACAAAAATTAAACTATTCAAACTTATGAATATAACTTTGATACACTAAAAAAAAAGTCGGTAAAGTTAGTTGAGTCAACAAAATCTTCGCTGCGAGGCTTGTTGCAGACAAATTAATAATGTCTGCAAAAATGTTTTGCTGAAAATCAGTGAGATGATTTTTAGCAAAAAATTAATAAATTCAGCTAAACGTTTCGCCGGCACTTAGCTCAATGCAAATCGAAATCGACTTCAGTTAATTTATTTTGCTGAAATTTAGATATATTTTTTTTTTTTTGTTTTAAGTATATATAAAAATGGCATGTCTTACACATAGTCTCACAATGCAATTAAATAAAAATCGGGAAATACACTTAATATTTCATTAATAACATTAATAACAAAACATAATAATTCACAATTACTTACATGCATATATTAGACGCCTTCACCTTGTATGGAGAAAAAAAGTGTTTTTTGTCCATATACCTGGTTTGTTTTATTCCCAAAACATTAAGATACCGTAAGCTACACCGTTTTTAAAAACGTATTTTTTTAGTTTTTAAAAGAATTGTGTACTTTAGCTAAAGACAAAGTATACACTATTAGTATAATATAAAAAGTTTTTTAAGGCGTGTCTAACGCTTTATAAAATGTGTGAAATCCTGTCCGGACATATACTTTTTTCAGAAATATTCTGTAAAAAAAAAAAGGATTTTTGTGATATAAATGTCAAATTCTCATATATTAATCTTTAGTTGATTTAAGCAAAAATGTGTTCCAACGTTTTTCAAAATTCGCAATAGTTCACGTTTTCCCAAAAATTCAATATTGTTCTAATCACCCGATTGAAAAAAATTATATAAACCATATCAAATAATATATAATTATATTCGGAAATTGATGGATATAATTATATATAATTCTATAATATCTGATATAATCAGATATAATTTTATATAATTCTACAATATCTGATATAATCAGGTATAATTATATAAAATTATATCCGAAAAATTGGTACATATAATTTTTTTATTTAATTAGATATAATTATATAAGACAGATATAATTATTTACTGGACCATATATAATTATATGTAATTTTATACGGTACCATATGAACAAATTTTTGAATATTCAACCGCAATTATAATTTTATCTAATGATATATGGTGCTTTATATGATTATATATATAATTATATACAAATATATATAATTATGCATTAATTTTCTTTAGTAAAGTGGTTCATCTATGTATGGTAATAAATTAAAATTTTGCAAATTGAATGCATTTTTCACGGTTGACTAAACCAAATTTTGAAAAAACATTTCAATTAATCCAGCCTGCAAGCCGACTGTGTTTCTAGTTGATGCAACGATGAAAATTAGGTTTAAAGAAAAAATTGCACCACGCGCTTTTTTTTGGCGGCATCATTTTTTCGCGAATTCAAAATTTTGTAAAGTTTTCTGTTTTAAAATTACAACAATTTAAGCTCAATATATAAAACAATAAAAAAACTACGCACATTTTTTAATTTGCGAAAAAAGTTATGATGCGGAAAAATGCGTATTGGATTTTTTTCTCCTAAGCTACATTTTCATCCTTACATCAACTAGAAACCGAATATATTTACAGATTAAATTAATTAAAAATTTTTCTCAAACATTTTTTCAGAGCACCGAAGAAAATTCACTAAATTTCCAAAAATTTAAAATACAAAGAAACATTTTGATACCGATATTTAAAAACAAACATTGTGTCAATAATGAGTTAAATTACTTGATGGTCTACATGGCGTATGAGTGTTAAATAACTAAAATTAATATCAATCATACGTAACGTAGCTAAGTGCAGTAGATTAAAAAAAACATACACACAGGGAAAATATTAGTTGGAATTCAATGAATCCCATTAAAAATCTTTCGCATTGATTTAAAAATGATAACAATTACTTACTATATATAATTAGAACAAATTAACCATCTTTAACAAATTAATAGTTCATTTACCTAAATCAATTGTTACGTAAACCAAATTTGAATATTAAATAAATGTTTTGTAATTTATGATGGTTGCAACCATTTTTAAAATTTTTTTTTCATTCATTTGAATCAATTTTTTGTTTGCATATATAATAATATTGGGCTTAGAAATAATTTTAATGTAAAAATTAAATATTACCAATTATTCGGGAACTTTCATCATCATATAGCCGTGTGTACTAATGTCATTTAATAAATATTCGGTTACATACACAAAAGTAGATTTGATTGGGCTAATTAACAGAAATTATCTTTGCAACTAAGGAATCGGTTATTTTTAAAACGTCAAATAAAAAAAAAAATCACAAAAAAAAAACACAACATAAAATTTTAAATACAAAATAATATTGAAAAAAAACATCTTAGAAAAATATTTAAAAATTCAAAATAAAAAAAAATCATTTATTAAAGCAAAACCTGATGGAAATGGCTATCACTTTGTGGACATATCAACATTCATCAAAACGGTATTTAAATTTTTGTTTCAAATATCTAAATAATAATAGTATACGAAGAATAACATTCTTTACAGAAATTTAATACATTGAAGATGACTTCATATTCCGATTAAAACGTATGCTACAACAAATGCAAGTCCATTACTGGCCGCAAATATTTCCGAAACTTCAAATTATTTTCCTGAAAATTAAATTTTTTCAAGTGGAAAAACGTCTTCTGGGTTGTGTTCTCTTATGATATGTATATTCCTTAGAACAACTACATCAGCATTTGTGTATCTGTTTTCGTTGTTTTAAAAGGTAGTATTTGACGGAATCCTATAAAAATTATGTCTGTTTAAAATTATTGTAGTCTATGTACAGCGAATGCATCAGGTTCTAATATGTCTTCCTTTCGATAACCGCTTAGAATCAACAATTTTTTAAAAAAAAAAGCCAGATTTTGAGGCAGATGTTTGCAGAAAAACCACTCAGATTCTGGAGTCTTTCCTCTAGATAAACTTGAAAATTGTTAACCCTTCATATAAAAAAAAAACATTTCATTGAATTTAAAAAGAAATGGAGCACATAAATTAAATTGTGCTCTATAGAAAATTCTACGATTCTTTACCAACCTCCCCATAGGCATGTTTTTGAATTTTAATGCGCCTGCCGGTAACAAAATCACTATAATTTTAGAGTGTTTTTATAAGGGAAAACCGCCAGATTTCCTTTAAATAAATGACACTTAATGCCTATATTTATATTATGGTGTCCCTTAAAAATAGATACGTCATTACACCCACCAGTTTTGTGACAAATGGTTCCAAATGGAAGAAATCGATGCTTTTGGTTAACCCGTGTCGCAAGTCGGCTAAAAATTGATTATTTTGAAAATTTCCAAAATTTATTTTATATATCATTTATTTTTTTTAATATGCTCAAAATTATTCTGGTATGCAATTCTGACTTCGAATCCGAAATAACCCACGAATTTGCTAAAAGTGCAAAAACATATTTTTAAAAAATTAATTTTAAAAGATTTTTCAAAAATTACTTTTTTGATTCGGAAAATTATCACTTAAATTTTATTAAATTATTATTATCTTTCCTTTTCTTCAAATAATCGTTCACCCTTAGTGGCCGGGACAAAAAAAAACCCATACTTAATTTAAATTATGACCACAAGAAGAGAATATAAAGAGTTTGGATCAAAAAAAAAAAAAATGTCCACTTGTTTAAAAATATTATTTCGTGTAACTTGATCCATATAAGGTTAATGTTTTCACTTTTCATCAAAAAATACCCACGAAATTTAGAGAATAACATATTTCAGATTTTTATTAGATTCGCATATGTCATAAAGGGTACTTAACTAACTAACAAGAAAATAGCAATCGACATCTCCAAATTAGGCATTTTAAAAAAAATCTTTAAAACTAATTTAAAAAATATGTTATTGCAATGTTATAATATTTATGTGTCATTTTGGATTCCAAGCTAAAGTGGGTTAATGATATCCGGAGAAGTAAGAATTACATATCCGAATAATTTTGTGTATATTAAATGAATAACTGAAATAAGAAATAATTTTTTCCGAAACTTCTAATTTTGAGAATGGGCCATTATATTCTCGGCAGACTTGCGGAGCGGGTTAACGTTTTAAATCATTAATCATTTGTATTAATGAACAGCATAAAAGGATTTTTATTATATTGCAGAAAAATCAAATGCTGTTTATACGATATTTTATATTTGTATTTAATTTAAATTTTAATGTATTTTTTAAGTTAATAAAAATAAAAATAAATAATTTTGGAAATTAATTGGAAATGGTGTTTTCAATACTATAGTTAATTCGGTAGGATAAAGTTAAAAAAAACTGTTGGGTAAACAATCATTTATATTCAATTCGGTAGGGCTAACTACAAATTCAATCGTTCTAATAAAATATGGCTTACAACTATCGAATCGACATTTGAATTTTATGATAGTACGTGTGACTGCCAAAATTCGGTTGGCAAAAAATTCGGTTGCAACAATGAATATGTTTTCTGTGTGTAATAATGGTAATAAATATAGAACTTCTAAACTACTGATGAGATAGGTACGAATAAAACTGGATATTGTAAAAAAAGGCAAATCTTTGCAAATATTGCATTACGTCGACTTGTTTTAGTGCAAGGTGTACTTACAGGTTGTCAAAGTTGACTATCTCGTGTATAGAAAATCGTTTGGGGAGTATAACTTTTGTAAATGTGGACCAATTTATAAAATCAGCTATGTTGCTTGTTAAAAGTTATTTGAATTAAAGAATTAACTTGTCGGTTTTTGCCAAGACTTTTTTTGATTTCTTTACCAAAAAAAATTATTTTATGATGAATTTAAAATGAATTTCCTATGCATTACAAATTAAGAGACTGTCAATGACTTTCGAGACTCTTACGTCCCAGTGGCATATAATATTGGCGCAATGCAAACAAAAGGTGGTGATGTCAGACCAGAGTCGGTAGAGTGCGGGGTTCAATAATAAAATAGCCACAAGTCACTGGAGCAAAAAAAAAATAAAATAAATATAAATTAGCAAAATCCAATAGCTATACCAGCGTAAGCCAACCAAAAATAATCTCAATGTTCCCTGTTTCTTTCTAATACGTATGTTCCTTTTTTTCTTCCGGTTTCTCTTGCATGGTTTTCTTTGGCCGGCAGCTACGATGACATTTTCTGCCTGACCTGCACACCCTCTTCCATGGCAATCTGTGGTCCAACTAATTAGAAAGCCCCTAAATCGTCCGCTACAGTCTTCCTAACTCACTTACCTTTTAATAACTTATTCCATGATTATTAAATCAAATCATAACTTTTTCAAATAATTACCAGGAATAATTTCATTTCTTTTTTTAAAACGTTATAAAACGGAATTTCCTTTATTATAAATTGATATGAATAACAACAATAACAATGATATCAACTTAAAACATTATTTCCTTTGTAAAAAATGCCAAAATATATTCTAAATTTAATAGCTTTAGTTTGAAACGCAATTCTTATTTAATCCAACAAATCTTCTGCTTAACCGGTAGGCTTCTAATTCATAAAAAAAATACAATCTTTAGCGGGTTAATTTTCATTTATCGGTATACTTTAATTTAGCAGGTTTTGTTTAAATTTTAACGGTATATTTTTAGTTTAGCCGGTATATTTGATTTTAGCATGTATTGTTTAAATTTGAAACGTATATTTTTAATCAATTTGATATGATTTTCATAGAAAAAATGAAAATTATGTTTTTTTTTCTTATAGAAATAAAAATTATTTAACTTTTCGATATTTTTTTTTTTTTTTTGATTTTTTACTCCACAGGTAATATTTTTGGGTACTGCAGCCAAACATACGTACAACGAACTGGTGGGAGGTTTTCGTTTTTACTGGTACTCTTTAAGGTTTGTCCGTCCGTCGATGGTCCGAAGGTAAGTCTATCCGTAACGTTTTTTTTTCCAAATTATTTTTCTTTTAAAAAAAGAATTTAATTAAAATATTTCATTTTATTTATTAAAGTTTTCTTTTTAAATCCTAGGTTAGGGGAAACATCGGTTTTTATTAATGGGGGCAATTCATCCCTTAAATAACTAAACAGAAACCTATAGGCCTGAGCTCAACCCTACGATCCCTGCAGCCCGTTTATTATATCCGGGGTTTTTTCTTAAATAAATTCACCGCACTGCTAACCCTACCTATAAATTTCTTTCGTGCATTTTAATTTTAATTTAAATTTTGATTTTCTTTCTTTTTACAGATTCTTCAGTCGTCTTAGTAAATCTTTCCTAAATGTCCTTAAACCTTAAATTAATACCTTAGCACCCCAGGCTTGGCGATGCTACTGCTGCTCCTCCAACGTTGGGTCTAGACAGAGGTGGTGGATGTGGTGGATGATTTTCTCCGATTCTTCTGCTGTCCTTTTTATAATTTTTTTTTTTTTTCTTTTTTTTTTTAATAAAACAATAATATTTTTTAAATTAAAACCATTTATAAAATTTCAATTGTTGCAGTTGTTGTTGTTGTTGTTTTCTTCCAAAATTTGCTGACACCACTTGTCTGACCTAGATCACCATCAAAAAGGAAAGTATTTCTTCTTCTTTTCTCTCACTTCCGGCCCCCTCAGGCTGCCTGTCAAACCCCATTCTAGCAGTTTTAAGGTTGCATTCTAATGCAATCCTTTGTCTACATTCTTCTTCTTGTTTTAACACAGTTGCATTAGAATGCAACCTTAACCCCCTCAGAGCCGAACATGACAAGACAGTAATCGTTTTTAAAAAAGATTTAATTATTTTGTTGTGAAAGGCACTAAAATTCAAAATTTTAAAAATTTATAAAAAGTTCTTATTCGTTACAATTTCTTGGAACTTTGTTAGAAATCAATGAAATTTTAATATTTTCTTAAATACTGGGGTTGAAAAATATTCTAAAGCCCTTATCACACCTGTCTTTTTCAAGATCTTGTGAAGTATCTTGAACAGACAGAATAAGGCGCAATGACTAAATAAAAATTAATTAGTACGAGTAGATCTGTTTGTATTTTTAATAGAAACGCGAGTTTAAACACAATCAATGGGCTTGAGGTCGTTTTTGAACGATCTTTCATGGATGGGACGAATAAACAATCAATCAATTTCATCACATTTATGAAATGCTTCATATGAGTCATTCCATGTCAGACCGAAAACCTTTTTTACAACACCTCTTCCGATTTAATTTAAATTTGCTAAACGTATTAAACATTAAAAAAAATTATACCGTGTTTCCAGAAAAAAATTAAAAATTTTTTTTGAAAAGGTTATGGGCATTTAAAAAATCGCCAAAATCGTGAAAAATCATCCGACATGACAACTTTTAAAACTGATGTTTTCTAAAACTAGTGAATGGATTTTAAAGTTTAATGCCTTATTTTAAAGGTATTTAAACCTTTTTTTAAAAATATTTTTTTTTTTTTATTTATTTTTTCATTTTTAAAATTTGGTTTTTTTACTTAATTTCTGTTTTCCACCATCTTCGAACAAGTCGAAAAATCTGAAAAAAATATTTTCTAAAATCTCAATATAACCTTAATATTCCCTGTAAATTTCAGAATGAAAGTCGAATGGATTCTATTTTTCCGATTTTTTTCCATTACAGTACATTGTAGTACAGTAAAACATACAAAAAAATTCCAACGACACATACATTCATAGAAAAAGCAAAACAAATAATGCTCAAGAACAATATGAATTTGTTAGCGTGCGTTTTTGCATACATGCATGCATGAACATTTTCGTCAACACGCTTGAAAATATAATGTTCACATACAAAAAGTTAATTTTTCGTAGTACTACAATGGAAAAAAATCGTAAAAAAAATAGAATCCATTCACTAGTTTTAGAAAAACATTAGTTTAAAGATTGTCATATCGGAAGATTTATCACGATTTTGACGATTTTCAAATGCACATAACTTTTTGAAAAAAAAAATGTTTAATTTCTGGAAACACGGGTAAAATATTTTTAATGAAGAATACGTACTAAAATTTTGAAAGACATCGGAGACATCAAAGTCAATTTTTAGCAAAAATCGTACGGTCTAACATGGAATGGCTCATATATGTATGAAGGTTAAGTTGTAGTAGTATTGATTAATCATTTGTATGCAGAAAAAAGTTCACAGAGACCACGATGTGATCATTATAAATCTTGTTGTTTATGAAATGTTTCATAAATATTTATGAAATGGTTACATTGGGCGAACATTTATGAATTTTTTTTCCTGTTTTTCTCTGGGTGTACAGTAGGCTTACAACTTTTAATTTTTCAAAATGTTTACATGTGACCACGTGATGGAGTATTACTTTTTTGGGTCATTTTGCATTTGTGGACCAAAATTACTGCAAAAAAATGTTTTAAAATACCCGCCTCGTAGTAATGTGATCTCTGCTTAGCCAAATGTTAAAACCCGCTTTAATCTAATTTTGTATCAAAATACGCGAAAATCGTCAAATTTAAAAAGCTGTTGCGAACTTTAAGATCAATACGTTAAATATTTATTACTTTACAATTTGGCAAATTATTAATTTTTAGTTTGACTAAAGAAAAAAATTGGAAAAATTTTTTATACGGGAACTTTTTTGAGAATTGCGAATAAGTAATATTATGTTTCTTCATACTTTTTTTACGGACTATGATAGGGTATGGATAGGTAAAATTTTATATTTACAAAAAATTAGATAAAAATTAATAAACCTAGTGTATATTGTAGTTTTTCAAAGATTTACGGTTTATTTTCTGCAATTTAAAGATAATTTAAGTTACAAAATTCATTTTATCCTTTGATCCCCACAATTTTAAAAAATAAAAAATAATCTTGTCGAAGTTTCTAATTCGCTTATATAGTTTAAGCTAGAATATAATCTTAACTTATTCACAATTGGACAGAACTTAAAAATTTTGAGTGAATTTGAAACTTAAATTCCGATTGTAATTTTTGTCCAAATTCACTCCAAAGTTTAGGTTGGTAGATATTGCGGCTGTGGAAATATCGCGTTTTAAAATTAAAAAAAAATCTAAAATTTAACAAAACTAGCAATACATAATCGTCCATATATTTTTAATAGTAAAAGCTAACACTTTTTTCAAACTTCGTAGTTCAAACCGCTATATTTCAGGAAACTGCTTTTTTTAAATTCTTCAAAATATATGTTATTTATAAATAATTTTCCTGTCACGTTGCCAAATCCATTTATAGAATTCTTACTAAATCCAAAGTTATGAATGAAATTCTAAAAACGTACCCAGTGTGAAAACGGTAAGGACATGACACCATCTTAGCTATCTCGACATGTTGTACTTGATACTCAAAAACATGCATGACTTACTTACACAAAACGTCATTACTTTCCAGCTTACAAAAAATCAAAAAAAATGCCAGGAAATGTACGTAAACGTGACCCTACACCTAGTATTTGGGTTATATAAAAAAAAATCCGTTTATAACCCAACTCCTTGGTAATTTTTCGGCTATCAATCATTTTCTTGCGGCAACTAACTTAACAAAGTTATATAACAATTTTCAAAATAACTCAAAAGGTCCACATTAGGGAACATATACCACACAGTGGACCTCAATTAAAAAAAAACTCTCTAAAAACATATTTAATATATTTGTTTATGGACTCAACTAGTTTAATTCAAATTGCAGATAAAATTTTTACCGTCTACAAAACTCTGACTTGGAAAATTCTTTCAAACTTGTTTACAAAAAAACTACTATTTATATAGCGTTTTAAAAAAAAAGACACAATAAAACAAAGAAAAACGAGTACATTCGAGTCGAAACTTTTTTAAAATAGTAATTGCGGAAATAATACTCGATGGCAGTTTACAGTTTTGACATATTCATGATACAACATGAAAAAAACCGAAATGCCCACTTTAGCGAACAGGCCACAATTGGATGCATTCCCTTACTTATATGTGCCCTTAAAACAGTTGGAAAAATAATGAGCCTAAAAATAGATTTTCCAAAAAATGTTAGATCATTCCTTTATATTCATTTTTATATTTGATAAAAAATAAGTACTTATGGGTTACGCACTATTTTTTGTATTACAATAATGGGAAAATAAACCACACTTAGAATACTATTTAGGTAAAACCACTGCAAATGTAGTTAAAACAAATGAAATTTCACTTAAAGAAACATACATTTCAGTAAACTCAACTAACATTGTCATTTGTTTTTTAATGTTCAAAAAATGACTAAATAAGAAGAAACAGCTGTAAAAAAATGAATGTAAAATCATAGAACAGTCATTTGATGTGGTTTGTTTTTTTAAAAGAACTACAAGGTTAGTAAAAAATATAATTTCTTCTACAAATGACTGACATTTACATTAAAAATAAAGAAACTCTATTACAACCCAACAACTGCATATTTTTAATGCAGAAGTTCCCTGAGTGTAGTTATTAGGAAGTCCACACTATTTGTGTTAAAGTAATGCAGAGAGTAAGCTGATGTCATTACTGGTATTGAGAAAAGTAATGACATGTCATTACCGTTTCTATACTGGGTGTAGTAGAAAAAAATATTTACATAAAAAAATATTTTATAGAAAAAAAAAAATAAAATGAAATTTTTACAAAAGTAGTTTCACATAAAACTGTGGAACATTTTTTGTGTCATTTTCTGGGGGTTGAAAAATTCCATATCAGAGTGAAAGTACTACACCAGTATGGTAAAACCTCCAAAGGATTTGGATTTGTACTAGTATATACATAAATTTGTATGGAAAATTAGAGGTATCTTCACAATTTCACTCATAACCTTTGATCCGCTAGACCAATTATGTTCATTTCAATGCCTAATTTTCGAAAAATTTTCAAACTAGGTAAAAATGAGCTGTCTTTATTGAGTTTTTGCGCCGTGATCGCCTTTTATACCCTCATCACAAATGGTAAAGGGTATAAAAATATAAAAGGTCATAAGCAAAAAGTTTGGCCTAAGAACGCCAAACCCTTTGGAGGTTTTACTACACTGGCCTAGTAATTTCACTATAACTTGGAATATCTCAACCCCAGAATGGCTGTTGCACAGGTATTTAAATCGTGGTTTTACCGGTACAGAAAATGCATTTTCTAATTGTAAAAATCAGTTGTTTAAAACGCTGTGTTTCAAAAATAAATCTTTCCAAAATTTTTAAAAAAAATATATGTTAATTATAAATTATTCTTCTATGCCATTGCAAAATTCTATACTCCTGCGGGTTCCTGAGTTATCGGTTTTAAAGTTATAGTTTTTTTTTTCATTTTTATTCATAAGGGATTTGGCAACGTCATAGGAGACTAATATATAAATAGTATATTTTTTTAAGAATTTTAAATAAGCAGTTTAAAAAGAATGCATTTAACTGCAAACAATTCTTTTTTTTTTTAAATAAGGCATCATCGAAACGCGTAGCTTTTACCACTAAAAAGACGTTCATATAACATAACTTTAGTGAGATTTTCAAATATTTGTCATATTTTCAACCGCGATATTTCAATATCCGCTGTGCCGTGATATTATAAACATGGGTGATGTTGTAGTTTTATGACTTATAACTTCTATAATAAGTTTGAATAAAATTGGAAAGGGTGGAGGATTTTTGATTTTATATATTTTTAGTCTTGTGTAGGGTAAAATAGTTTTGTCTTTCCTCACTTTAAAAAATTTCATAAAAAGTATTAATTTTCTTTGTAAAAAATGTCCACCAAAATAAAACAGACAAAAGTTATATTTTATTCTCATTGTGGGTGGACAGTCTGCAAAAATAAAAATCGTTTTTTTTTTTCGTCTTAAGACATTCCAATGTTAATAAGTATGGCATTCTTTGCTGCAAATAAATAACATTTTCATAGTCAGTAATGTAATGTATATACAGTGGCTGTCATAAATAAGTAAACAAACTCATCATTATACTTTTATTTTAAGAATTTTATCAAAAAGGAGTGCCTTGTTTTTCACTTCAGAGGTAAGAAATGGATATTTTTAATATTAATAACTAGCCTTCAACCAAAAACTAGTCTTTAACCAAAAACATTTTTTTAAACAAATAATTAAGAAAATCAAGTTAAAGGCTGCTAGTTTCTCATATATGAACCGCCCAAAAATGGGTTTTTTTCAGACTTTCCTCATAAAAAAATAGCCAAATTACTAGAATTTTAAATAAGTATAAGAGAAAATAACTTTATTATTGTAAAAATGTGTAAATTGAGATATATGGAAAGTAACGTTTCCCTCAATTCAAAACAAAAGTAAAATGATGCATTTGTTTACTTATTTACGACAGTTACTGTACTTAAAAAAATTTATTCAAATGTGTACATTAAAAAACTTATAACTATATAATTTTCAATATATTTTGCAATTGAAAAACTAAGGTACAATACAACTGTCCAGTTAGGAAAAGGTATTACGTAAGAGGCGGATCAATAAGTCCGTAACTTTTGAATGAAACACAGTTTTTTTTTGCAAAAAAAAATATTTATTTTTCAACATAATCTCCTTTTTGCTCAATACTCTTAGTCCAACGTTTCTCCAATTTTTGTATCCCTTCCAAAAAATAGGATTTTTCGAGGTTTATAAAATATGCATTTCTTGGCCATATGGGTCTTTTTTTTAAATCCTCGTTAAATCGGTCCAATAAGTTGGCATAATATTCGCCATTTATTGTTTTTTCCCTTTTGAATGTAATCGATGTGGATTATCCAGCGTGCATCCCAAAAAACAGTTGCCGTCACCTAATTGGCCACGATTACGTTTATGGCCAATTGAGAGCAAACGCGGCACCCATCTTGCAGACAGCTTTCTTAAACCCAAATGATCATTTAAATTCGAAACCACATGGGGATATGAAATGCCTATGGCAATCAACAATCTCACGCACTTTTACTCTTCGATCGGCCAACATCATATCGTGAATGTTATCTACATTTTCGGGTGTATTGACCTCAATTGGCCGTCCAGAACGTTCAGCGTCATTTGTACTTGTGCGACCACAACGAAAGTCAGTAAAACACTTTTTACCATTGAAATCGATGGTGCAGAGTCCCCGTAGTATTTATCAAGCTTTAACTTGGTTTGGTTGACTGTTTTTTTTTCGCAAAAAAATAATGTTTAATGAGCACTCGAAATTCACTTTTTTTCATTTTTAAAAAAATCCACGAGGTTGTATGTTTTGAACAGCTGTTAAACGCAAAGTAAATGACGGAATTTGCTCAAAATTTGACAGTAGTCTACTAACAGGTGTTACTTTATGAGAGCAGTGTTGCATTTCATATAACTACGAGCTAAAAGATTGATCTCTTTTTCCAGTAGGGGGGTCGAGGCGACTCTTGTCGCTTGAAAGGGGGGGGTTTGAGGACCCTGGCGTCGTACTTAACTGGACACTGTAATCTTAGATACCATCTGCACAAGAAGGGTCAATCGGACACGGATTTGTGTAGGTTTTGCGAGATGGTGTCTGAGACCTCGGAGCATGTTCTCTACGAATGTCCCAGGCTTTGTGATAGGAGACTTAGGTTTCTAGGTGACCGCTTCATTTCGCCTTCCGACCATCGCGAATATTTTGCCTAATAGGATAATTGGCTTTATAGGTAGCTTGAATCTGTAGGTAGCCTTAGGCAGCACAAAAGACCTACATTGGTAGCGGTGCATAGAGCCTTCTGATCTAATCTAATCTATATAACTACGAGGGAAGTTCGAAAAATCGCGGACTTATTGATCCGCCCTCGTATCAGTTACAAACCCACAAAACTTATGGTTCTTTATAAATATTGATTAAAAAATAGAACAACTTTTTCAAGTTTCCGATTACGTTTTGAGAAAATGTTAGTTTAATATTGTTAATACATCGTAAATACACAGTGTAGAAACCATATAAGTGGTTATATAAGTACATATTTGGTAATGACAATTATGTACATACAATTGTCATTACTTTTATAGAGGAATGTCGCGCAAAATAGCGACATATCATTACTAAATACCTTACAAACAATAAAAAAATATAGGGTTACCTATATGCTTACGAGTAAGGACAAATATAATGAGTCTAAAAAAATTTAGTTTTAAAAAGTTTTAATTTATTTTAAATTTATTTAAAAAAAAAAAATAAAGTTTAATAAAAAAATATTGATTAATTAAATATTTTTTTTTTTAATACAATGTGGAAAAAAAGGGATTCTAACCTGGACCGTCAGGTTGTCAGGCAACCGCTCTACCATATGAGTTTGTTTTTAAAGATCTCATTGGAACCCGAAGTTTTAGAAAATCTAGAGTCTAAAGAATAAGCAGAGCTGTAACAAGAACCTATTCCTTATCAATTTTGCTCCATTCTAGTCTTTTTGGTAATCAATCGCGTGGCTAGGGTTTTCTCTTGGACGCATCATGATGTTACTAAACTTTCAAAAAATGTTCTGTTTATTTAAAAAATTTAATTTTTACTCTGGCTCAAGTAATATTTTTTACAGTTTTATTAGTTTTTGTTTTTATATACATCGGAATTTTTTTGTGCTATTTTAATTTAAAAAAAAATAAAGCAAACCAAACATAAAGGATAAAGATCTCATCAGAACCCGAAGTTTTAGAAAAATATAGTTTCCAAAATAGGTAGAGCTTTAACCAAAAAACCTATTAATCATCAAGTTTGCTCCATTCTTGTCTTCATAGTAACTTTAGCTAAACTTTTCCTGAATCTACTAATTTTGTTTCTAAAAATCAGCTCGCTGATTTTCAGCAAAAGATCTTGCTGATTTTCCTGATTCTGACTAAAATTTATCTTGCTGACTAAAATTTATGTGACTCAGCTAAATTTTTTTGCTGACGTTGCTAATTTTTTATTAGTGCAATAACTAGTTAATTTCCATTTTTTTCAAAAGAAAAAAAAAATGCGTTACCCATAAGAACTGACTCTTATCATTATTTTAAATATAAAGTTATGATATAAAAACTTATTTAAAATCTATTTTTAGACTCATTACTTTGATAAACAAAAACATAAACGTCTTGCTTGCAGAAAATGTCATTACCTTCCAGCTCGCAAAAAAACAAAAATAAGTAGTTATATATGTACTTACAAGAAGTGAAAAACATAATTATTCTAAAAATAGATTTTGAAAAATTTTTTTGGTACTTATGGGAAACGTCCCAGGAAAAAAATAACACATTCCAAAAAGAAGGTGATGCCCACACTTGCTTACATATCTCAATGCCAAATTTAGTAACTGAAATACCAAACTCATTCCAACGATAGAGTCAAAAAAAGCAAGTAGTATTGTAATCAATTCTTTAAATTTAAACCAGAAAGCATGTATTCAATAACAAAGTAATTATTTACTTAAAAGAAAATAAAATGTTATTAACTTATATGTATAACTTTTTGTATTCAAGAAGTAATCATATACTTTTTCTTAATAAAAGAACGTTATTGGAAGTAGTTCCTAATTTTGAAAAAAGAAGTTATAAAATTTTAAAGAATTTATCTCATATATTTTTTCAAACAAATTTTTATTTGCAGGAAAATAATACTAAAACAGAAATTGCATGTTGCCTAAATTTTGTTAAACTGTGGTTAGGTATACATTAGGGAAGCGCACGTGAGCAGAAAATTGTGAGTGGAAGTTGAAATTACTGACGTTATCGTGAGTGAGTGTATAAAAATTTTCGAGGGTAATTGTGCGTGAGTCATATTTTGTTTTTCAATTTTGAATTGTTCTTTTTTTTGGAAAAATTTATATTTTCGTGGTTTATAGCTCCAAAATTATGACAAACCCATGTTATCATTACAATTCGATGTTTCACATTTTAGAATTTTATTTCCGTATGAGTTTTGATCATTATATTTGAGTGACCTAGGAGAATAGCGTGTGAGTAAAAGTTGAATTTACTTATGGAACTACTTCTTTTTTTTTTTAAATGTAAGTACTTCTTATTTTTTCTAGGGAACTATTTATTTATTTTTGTTTGTGTAAGGAACTATTTCTTTATTAAAAAATGTATGTAGTTCTTAAAAATATAAAGTAAATGGTTCTTCGGTAAGAAAAATAATCAATTCTAAAGAATGAATGATTTTAGTCTCACGCCCTGTTAAAAGAATCGAGTAGGTAATCTAGTAAGGAATGCGTTCTGCCCAAAATGCTTGATTACAAACCCGCTTACCTTTTTGGAAATTTTTTGCTGGGGTATTATTTTTTGTGCTGAAATAATGGGAAAATTACCCAGTTATTAGAAAGTTCTTCTTATTTGTGCCATTACTGGTAGTTCGAAAAGTAATGAAATGTTATTACCGTTTCTACACTGGGTAGTTATTCGTGTTTTTATCTATCAATTATAACATGTCGACGGCTGGCTGACAACCTGAAGGTCCGAGTTCGAATCCCGTGGGTGCAAATTTTATTAAAAAAAAGAAAAATATTTTTTTATTTATTTTTAGACTCATTTTTCTTTGTCCATATTGGTAAGCATATAGGTAACCACATATTTTTCCTTTTTTTTTTTTGGTGTTTGGTAATGATATTTCATTATTTTGAGCCACATTCCCATATTAAAGTAATTAGTAATAACAATTGTAAATACTTTCCATTACCGAATATGTAGTTATATAACCACTTATATGGTAATGGTTTTCTACACTGGGTATGTATTACACTTAATATTATTAACTAGATTTGAATTAAAAAAATAAAAAATTTATTTATGTTATATATGAAAAACCTCTCTTAATGTGGTGAAATGTCTAGTATTTTTCATATATCTTTAAAATTTTTACAGCGGTTAACACAGCAGAGGAAATTTATTACAGCCAAACCACGACTTTTAAAACATTGTAAGGAGATAAATTTTTGTTACTAAAATCCAATCGTTTCGGCTGATAATGTTTGGTCTTCAAAGGTTTAAGATTTACAATGCCAACTAATTTCTAGACAAAATGAATCAAAAAATTATTACCCTTTTATTCTTACAATATTTTAATTCAACATAAATCATGCACATAAAAAAAAATTATCTAAAAATCACGTTCTCGACAGGATGTAATTTTCTTTGTTAGATAAATACCTTTTCCTAGGTTTTTTTTTTTAAATTTACTTTAACCCTCAATAAATAAAACAGTTCTTTGACGTTTATATTAAAAAATTTTTAAATATTTTTTTTTCTTTTTTGTTTGAAAAAGTTTGGCAGGCATTACTAGAACAACAGGAATTATAGTGGCAAAACTAACTAGTGACAAGAAAAAAATAATGTAAGGATTCTTTTTTGATTGTATTTGCTGTTCGATGTGATACCTAAATATAAAAAAACACTTTTGTGAACTTTAATTAAATTTTTATTTGAAACTCGTAAACGCACACATGCAGAGAAATGACAAGCAGGTTTTTGTTGTTTAAATCGAAATAAGGGAAGAAGACTAAAAAAACTGAAACAGCGAAAAAAAAAATCTAAAAAAACTTTCACTACTTTTTGATTATTTTTCTGTTTAACATGAAATGTTGACATTTGATACTGCTTCATTTATATTTGAAGAAAATTTCAAAACTTTTTTCAATTCTATTCCAAAATATATCTATTTTTAAAGATTTTAAAACAACAACGCTGCTGTTGGCTGTATCGAAGATGCCATTTTATACACATTCTACTTGATCACATACAAAGTTTTTTTCTTATTTTTTCGCTTTCATAAAATGAAAATGCACTTGACTTTATACTTTCCAAAAAAATACAGAAATTTTCTCTCTACTTCCACATCTATTACGAATTCATAGTAGAGTGATACAAAAAATTATGAAAGTAGAAGTTTGCTACCTCCACAATGTTGCCCCTAATCACTGATGTCTAACAACTCGATGTCTGAGTAAAAACGTTCATATACAATAAAATCTTGTTTAATAATTTAAAAAAGCATATACCCAGTGTCGAAAATCATTACCATATAAGTGGTTATACATATTTGATAATGGCAAGTACTTACAATTGTCATTACAAATCTCATTAATTTTATATGTCGAGCAAAATAATTACATATCCTTACTAAACACCTTACATAAAATAAAGAGAAATATATGTCTTACCAGTATGGCCAAAAATAAATAAATTAAAAAAAAAACACAATTTAATATGAAAAATAATTTTTTTTAATAAAATGTGTCCAGGTGTTATTCGAACCCAGGTCTTCAGGTTGTCAGTTAACCGTTCGAATATATGGGTTATCTCGACATGTTATTCTTGATAGATAAAAACATAAATGACTTGCTTGCACAAAATGTCATTACCTTTCAGCTTAAAAAAATCAAAAATTAGTAGTTATATATGAACTTACTAGAAGTGAAAAAATTATTAGTCTAAAAATAGATTTTCAAAAAATGTGTAGATTATTACTTTACATTTAAAGTAATGATAAAAATAAGTAGTAACGCATTATTTTTTTGTATTGAAATCATGGAAAAATTAACTAGTAATTACAAACCGCGTAATTATAACTAAAATTAAAAGGGCATGATCGTGAAAAAAGATTAATTGTTTTACTAAAGGAGAAGAACTATCTTATAAACCTAAATCTGCTCCTGTTGACATAAATTAATTTTCTAATAAAAATAAAATACTGTATATATGTACACTAGGGTGATAACTTTTTTTGGACAACATTCTCCCCAGGGCTTTTCTAATGGCAAATATTGTATTAATGATAAAAAAAACTATTTCAGTTCAATTTGGTAAAAAAAACCTTGCGCACCGACAGCGATTTCTAAAATGCCTTTAATATATTTATTTTAAATTTTTTTTAATAACACTTTTTTTTTTAAATATGGTTTATACATATGTAAGTAAGCAAATTTGGAAGAAAACTATTCCATTGATTTGAAAACGGACTTTACTATTGATATCAGCATGCCTTAATTATATAGATGTGATGGTCAGACGTTGAGGCATCAAAAAAAGTTTTTTTTTAACTTTGTTTGATTCAAAACTTTAACGCGTTTGGTGCGGAACCTTTTTTAACGATAGCGAAAAACTAAAAACGCAGTTCTTAATATTTGTCCATGCCCTACACGATTTTGTCTGGGGAGATTTGATATTTGCAAAAAAATGCAAAAATTTATCACCCTAATGTACACTCAGGGAACTTCTGCTTTAAAAATATGTAGTTGTTTGGGTTGTAATACAGTTTCATTATTTTTAATGTAAATGTCAGTCAATTGTAGAACAAATTAAATTTTTTACTAACTTTGTAGTTCATTTAAAAAAACAACTCACATCAAATGGCGGTTTTATGATTTCACATGCATTTTCTACAGTAGTTTTTTGTTATTTAAAAAAATGCATGTTTGTTTATTTTTTACTACCATGTGGTTCATTTTTACTACAATTGTTAGTCATTTTTTGAATATTACAAAACAAATGACAATGTTAGTTGAATTTACTGTAATGTAAGTCGTCCTTTCTTTAAGTGAAGTTTCATTTGTTTTCAACTACATTTGCAGTGGGGTTTACCTACATAGTATTCTAAGTGTAGCTTATATCCATTGCACTAATGTTACATATTAGAAATTGGTTAATAAATGTAATTCAGAATAACCACTTATTAATGCAGAGAGTGAGGTGGTGTCATTACTGGTAATGAGAAAAACAATGCCATGTCATTACAGTTTCTACATTGGTTAGCTTTATATAGCTTAATATGGCCAATATAATCATATGACGAACTTCAAAAATTATCGACACTGAGGTAAAATATAAAAAAAAAAAAATTCGATGACATGAATAACATTTTGTGAAATCATGTATCTCTAACGGCGCAAAAATTATGGCGGTTTTA
>CM037854.1:83165172-83186403 GCA_021234595.1 Delia radicum
AATTTTTATTACAACAATGGCAACCCTATAATGAAAACACTTGACAATTCAAGAAATATCGTTAAAATCTATCACAAAGACGTAGGGAATTATATAAAATAACATATTTGAATTCAAACGTCTGGTGAGGTGCTGGTGAGGTGATGAACGCGGGTGGCATTAATTTAATCGAGGGGTTGTCTGCGCTTTTTTAAATTTTGGTAATCGTTCGGCAGTAACACGACTTTTTCCAGAAGCGATTTAATAACCCATATTTTAAATATTTCAAATATGTGGCAAACCTGTGTTCACAGCAAAGGCAAAATGGGTATCAATTTTGGTTTTGTCGAGTACTCTAATACTGCATACGAAAAAATCTGAATTTCATACAAAAATGTTGTAATTTTTGACCACCACTAAAAAAATAAAATACGTGTCTAATACTTTTTTTGTTCAACTTTCATTAAAATCTGCGGATTCACCAGTGTGTAGTTTAATGGTAAGAGCCAACATAAAGGGCGTTTTTTATACAGGTATAGAACTTTAAGTTGGCAACACTTTTTTAACTGGCGTCTATTTTGTCAGCTGTCAAGCGATTTATGTTTAGTTTAATTTTCATTTCAACATGAATAGTCTGACGCCTGATCGACGCTTCAAAATTTTGCAAATTTATTTTGAAAATCAAGGTTTTTTTCGTAATACGTATAGTGCACGCATTTTATTTAGCGAAGAAGCTCACTTCTGGTTAAATGGATACGGCAATAAACAAAACTGCCGTATTTAGAGTGATGATAATCCTCAAGTGTATGTTGAGACACCGTTACATCCAAAAAAAATGACTGGTGCAATCATTTGTCCGTACTTCTTTAAAAACTATGCTGGTCAGAACGTTTCAGTCAATGGTGACCGCTATATAGCCATTATTACAACCATCATGTGCAGGAGCTGTGGTTTCAACAAGACGGCGCAACATGGCACACAGTTCGTGCCACAATTGATTTATTGAAGCAAACGTTTGGTAACCGCATAGTTTCACGTCTCGGACCCGTGAATTGGCCTCCAAGCTCGTGTGAGTTATCGCCGCTGGACTATTTTCTGTGGGGATATGTGCAGGCGCTAGTCTACGCCGATAAGCCCGAAACGATTGACCACTTGAAGGACAACATTCGCCGCGTTATTGCCAATATACGGCCACAAATGTTGGAAAAAGTCATCGAAAATTGGACCTCCAGATTAGACTACGTTCGAGCCAGCCGTGGCGGTAATATGCCAGAAGTCATATTTAAATTGTAATGCCAGAAGATTATATTTCGAATAAAGTAAACTTCATGTCAATTTAAAAAATTTATCTTTCTTTTATTCCACTTCATAGTTCTTCTATAAAAAAACACCCTTTATAATAATTGAACAAAATTATATATTGCACTGTGACGCAATATTCAACTTTTTGACTCCAAACAAAAAAACACTTATCCCAGCCGAAAGTACTCGATGAGAGGAGAAAAGTAATTTCTGGATTTTGCTAGATTGGTTGCCGTTCATTTTTTATGAGCCTCTATAGTTTTTTCGCCAAATTCGATTTTGAGCACTTTTTTGCAATTTTCTTCTCTTTTTCGCATGGCCATAGCTCGAAAAATGCTGTGAATTTTTTTTTTGCAGTCTTTAGCAAAGTTGTAGCTCTTGAATCGGCCAACAAAAATGCTGAATATATTAAGTCGGAAAAACTTCATCTTCATGCTCAAACCCCCAAAAATGTCGAAAAAATTACCACTTTTTTCACCGATTTTTTCCGTGTGCCTTTTTTAAACTTTTGCTCAATAAAAACAATAAAATCAAAAAAAAAAAAAAATGAAAATTAATCACATTTGTATGGCAAAATGCGTATCAAGGAGTGGTCGTATGAAGTTAGTATGTACTGGAAAGTTGTTCATAATTTTATAGGCTACATTTCTTCCCTTGATTGTTTGGTAAAATTTTCAATAGTTCAAGAGCTGTAGTCGAAAAACGGAAAAAATCGGTGAAAAAAGTGGAAATTTTTTTCGACATCAAGAGCTACAACTTTGCTGAAGACTGCAAAAAAAAATTCACAGCATTTTTCGAGCTATGGTCATGCGAAAAATAGAAGAAAATTGCAAAAAAAAGTGCTCAAAATCGAATTTGGCGAAGAAATTATAGAGGCTCATAAAAAACGAACGGCAACCAATCTAGCAAAATCCAGAAATTACTTTTCTCCTCTCATCGAGTACTTTCGGCTGGGATAAGTGTTTTTTTGTTTGGAATTTTTGTGTTGCACTGTGTTGTTAGTAGAAAAGTTCGCAAATTACTACCGAATTCACTTTTTTCGACCACAATGATTTATGGAAATGATTTTACAACATATTGAAACGAATATATTGAATGTGTTTAATTTAACAATATAGGAGTGTTATGCTGATTTTTATTCTCTTAATATTTTTAAGTTCTTTTAGCGCATTTTAAATTTGTTCGTCAGATATGTTTCATGTTTTTAAGCAGCAAGTCAAGTCCTTTGGCAAGGATTTTATATATTAGCTACACTTAGCTACACTTCCATACATATACATATTATTAAAGCATGATTTATTGTTAAACTAATGTATAAAAATTAGCAATAATTTCGAGCCTAAGCTAATTCTACATACAAAAATGTATTTAAGCTAAGTAATAAAATGTTCCATTTAGTGCGAAAATTTTCAAGGTCTACTTACATTTTCACTCACAACTTTAAAACTGATTGACCGATTTTGATAATTCTGAACACAAGACTACCTGCAACAACGTCAGATAATGTGAGTAAAAATAGAGGCCAAAAAACCTAAAAATCGCGTATTATGAGGTCCTTCACAGAGAGACGAGTTTTAATGAAATTTTTTCAATAAACTAATGAAGTTTAGTTTAAAAATTTCAGAAACTTTATGAAAAAACTTCATAGTTCTAATGAAACTATTTTTAATGAAACTTTTTTATTAGTCGCAGGAAAATATCATCTCACATTTATTATTTATTAAAATACTAAACACAATTCGAATGTTTTCATCAAAGTTTTAATAATTTTGGAAAACACATCACTTAAATTTGATTACCCTGTTATAAATCGACACATATGGATACATACATGAACACACATGCTGAATACATGTCCTCATGCGTTAATATATTTTAAGTTTATCTTATTTTTTCATCATTAGTATTTGAAATAATTAATAATTTTATTAAATTATTATTTAAAAACATGATCAAAATTAATTTAAACTTTTAAATTGCTGCTACATGTTTTCATTTGATCGGTTCGAGTTTAAGAACAAATAAAAAGAGAGCAGATTAAGCGGAACTGAGTAGTATGACACATGTTCATAAATGGATGCTTATGTGTTGATTTTTAACCGGGTAGTCTATACTTATCTTTACTTATGTTTAGAAAAACTTTAACCAGTGGTGACAGAAAACGTGATATATATTATGTCTACAAGAATGCAAGCTTTTAAAATGATAAAAAAAAATCTCCACTTGATATAAATGTTTTACTTCTAAAAAAAAGTACCCACTAGGAAACTTACAGAATGACTTTTTTATATTTTTATTAAATTTAGATAAAGGGTACTAAGGTAACGAACCAGAAAAATTCTTTATCGTACCAATCCTACATTTTGGGTTTAAAAAACGAACGTTTATTCCAACGAAACTATACAGAAACGATTATCAATTAAAGGTTGTTTTACGATCTATCTAACGATTTACCAAAAACAAAATAATGTATTATATCGTCGGCTAGCCTGCAAGTAGTGATATGTGTTATTTTGATTTTTGTACCATATAGCGCACCGCTCTTTAAAAGATATTAAAAACTAATTTATTTTAATGCAGTATTTTAGTAAATAAGTTAGTGAATCGTTAGGGTAATGATTTTAAGAAAACATCTTGAACGGTTAATCTAAATCAGTTTTTTGATCTCCTGAAAACACACATAAAAACCATATATCACTACGTGCAGGCAATACAACGATATGTAAATTTGTTGTTCGTGGGGCCAGTTTGAGCCCCACCTTTTCAACCCTTAATAGTAAGATTGGCATTATTAAGATCAAATTACTTAAAGTAATTATTTTTATCAATTGCATCAATTTAAATGCTTTATACTCTTGTATTCATAAGATAAATTTCGATTTATTGGTCTTTTTTGTCCCCATGCTACTAAGGGCTAAATATTTTTAAACAAAAGTAAACATTCAAATAGTCTAGTCAAATTAAGGTAATATTTCTCCGAAAAGTATGAACCATTTGATCAAAACATTAAAGTTTTTGTTAACTTTTAACAAAATATTCAAATTTTCATAAAATGTCCAGAAAAAGAGTCGATCCACACACAAACACAAATTAATTTTTTTTTTTTAAATTACAACTATTATGAACAAAAATCGACAAATCGCATTTCAAGGGTCATCCTAGTATTCATTCAATATGATACATTTGTGTGGTATGGATTTCGGTAGTCGAATGACGGATTTTTTGTCTTTTTGGTTTGGTTTTGTGTTTTTTTATGTATGCGACACATAAATGTCGTGCCATGTCATGTGAGATCGCTCAACTGTGACATCGACATTTGAGCGACACAAACATAAACATCTACATGTACATATGACAACACAAGATATTCAACAACAAACATGCCTCAAACGTAATAATGTTTATCCTTTTCCATACCTTAGCATCAAACAAACCCAGCCAAAAAAAGGGACATGTTCTGTTGCATTCTCCAGATGAAGTAACAAAAATGTCGACTATCGAAATTTGTTGGAAAATGTGTTGCTTCTTTAATACTTCACTATTTCCATTTAGCTGCTGATTTCCACACAATTTTGGTCGTCGTTGCTATAAAGACTTTGCTAACATCATTCTAGTATAGTGTAGGTAAAAAAAAAAAAAAAAATTAAGTTGCAATCTATACCCAAAGATGGATTTCACATTAAACTCTTATAACCCTTTGCGTATAACCCATGTTCAACGAGCAGCAGAGTTTATTGTCTCTAGTTACTATATGTCAAATGAGTACGTTTCTATGTACATTTGGTTTGTTAGAAGCATGTTGTTAGCAGAAAACAACACAAATGATGAAGAAACATATCATACATGTTTCTTCATCATTTGTGTTGTTTGTATTTAAAAGGCAGTGAGGGTAAACTAAGAGCACACAGCTTTAAATTTATGTGAAAAAAAACCTTGTATTGATGATCATGTTAAAGGTATTTGGAAAATAAGATGGAATTTTTACATTATTCAGTTTACCAATGGGTTAGGACTTCTTTAAAATATGTTTGTACTTTTTCCGTCTTAAAACTTGTTCTAAGATTAAAGAGTTTTTCAAATTATCTTAAACTATTATTCAACATACAAATTTTGGGAGCTTTTTAAAAAATGTTGGATTTTTTAAAAAGGGTAATTCAGAGTATCTACTAAACGCGACTTCGTACGGTACACTTTCCTGTTAAAGAATGTTTAGGACCTCTTTGGGACGCAACATCTGGTAAACAGGATCTCGTTTTTAAGATGGTCGTTGGCGATGTCACGGGTCTCAAATTTATTTGCAATAGCAAACTTCGCGGCTAAAACTAATATAAGTGTATGTAAAAGGACTTTAAGGATATTCAAATGGTGTTCCTAGGACATTCGAATGTTGTCTTGTCGCGTATCACACTTTGTTATTAAGACCACTCTGATAGTCACACTACTTTATTTATACCACTTACACTCACTCTACCTCCCCCATTTTTTTCGATAATGCTTTTTTATTATGAACCTCAGAAATGAAGGGGTTCTAGCGAATCCAAATGTTGTTACTAACAATGTTCATACACCACTATCCAATACCTACTGTACATTGGCATTTAACTCGTCTGGCACCCTTGAGACAGAGAGGAGGAAGCAAATTTTACAAAACATAATTTTATATGGGAGCCCCCTTAGGAAGTGTTGTCGGAACGTTTAAAAAAAAAATGTTATGAACGAAAAAATATTGGGTGCTGGTCATACATTTGATTTCGCTAGGGGCACCCTGGGGCAGTTAGAGTAGTGGGATCAAATTTTATAAACATTTAATTTTTGTATGTGATTCCCCTTAGGGAATGGTGATAGGAGTTGGTAGGTTTGGGAAAAGTGTTAGGGTATACAAATTAATTTGGAACGGTTTTATATTTTACCCCTCTAGGGACGACTCTGGGGCAGTTGTGTTGCTTTTTGTAGATTTTTCTGCTTTACCACCATCTTTGACCCCGATGAGGATTTGCCAATAAACGAGCTAGCGCCGAAGAGCACTGTTTCAGCACCAGTGCTACTATACCATTCCGCGCCGGTGACCTTTTCACGTTGAAGTCTGCAAGAAACCTTTAACATTTTAATTATTTAATTGTGAGCTCAAGAAGTGGTTGATCGCTTCCCGGCAAGAGCGAATTCCGCGCGTAATCAACCAGCTTTAATATGTTGCCTCATATGCAAAATGCGAGATTTCTCAAAAATTGTATATGACAGTAAAGTTTTCAGAAATGAGCCCAGAAACAGTGGAGAATATTGGATTTTTTTTTGAGTGAATTTGCCTGCAGCCCACAGTTTTAAACGAATTTGAAAAAAAAATATTTGTAAAATAACTGGCTAAATTCCAGATCGATTGCTGATGGTCGATTTTTAAAAGTTATTTATTTTATGTTCGTTATAACTCGGCAAAATCGGCAATTTTTTTTTTTTTTTGATATATGTGTTATAAAAAATTCAAATATTTTATAATATAAACGAAATGTATCTCAAATTTTAGACAAATTTATTATCTGTTAATAATCGTTACCAAATCTGCGATCTTTTTTATTTTGTTTTGTATTAACAATTTAGTTGGAAATAGAGCCGTTTCTTACAACATCTTCATATATTTACCAATCGTGGTGGTCTTTTATTTACAATATTCAAAAAAATACAATTAAAGTGCCGAAGAAGACAAAGAAAATTTCATAACTTTATTTAAAAATTTGTTAACTTTTCTAAATAAAAATATGAGTAAAGTACCCAGTAAAATAGTAAAATCGAAATAACTGGTGGCAGAACAGCTTATACTGCATTATAACAGGTTCTAATTTCTTTTCTGTAACTGATTCTTTTCATATGGAGTTTGTCCTATTTGGTATAGGTTCTTTACCTCCAAACAAGAACAGGTTGCTTTATAAACGGTTCAAGAACTAGGTATATAACTGGTTCTGGGGCAGTGATTCCTTACATTTCGACTCTCATTAACATGTTCTAGAATCGGTTCCATGTAACCGGTGGTAAAAGAAGTTCTTCTAGAACAGGTTCAGAGGTAATCTGTTATAAAAAATGTTGCTGGGTAGTATCAAATTTATTACAAATGTTAGGTATTTTACAAAAAATATGTATTACATGTTCTTATTAAAGATCAAATGCTTAAGAACTTTTTACATTTTTTTATGATGGGCATTTGTGGAGGAGTATATTAGTTTATAACTAACGAAAAGTTCAAGGATTTTGGTAAGATAGTAAAGATGATGTGGCGAACGCAAATATTGAATATTTTCAATTTCATTTGGTTATTATCAAGAAACTAAAACTACGATCGCGGATTTAAGATGTCAATAGAGAATGCAATTATCTTTAATTTGAGATACATTTCGTTTGTATTTCACAACTTTTAAATATTTTTTAGGGGAAATATCAAAAAAATGGAAATTCTGCAGATTTTGAAAAATTATTAAGGATATTAAAAAATTACTTTTAAAAATTGTACATGAGGAATCAATCTGGTATTAAGTTAATTATTTTTCAAATTTTATTTTTTTTCAATCTGTTTAAAGCTGTGTAGGCCAATTTGCCCAAAAAAGTCCAGAAACCAACTTCAAGTATAATATGTGAATTCCTTTGAAAAGGATTAGTGCAAAAAATCAGCCAATTATATTTATATTTGCAAAATTTTTTGTAACAAATATGTACCAGTGCACCCCGGTAGGCTAGTTGTTAGTGTGCTGGCTTATCAGTGAAGGGGTCGTGGATTTGATTCCCACCAGAGGAATTCGCTGTAACGCATCGAAAAAAAATATGTAAACAAATTTGATTTTTGTTAGGAAAAGTTTTGCAAATATAAATATTTTTGCCTGAAAATTTCCACGTATACTTTTGATGCATTCACATAAAAGTTGCATCTTGGGATTATCCTAAAAAGCTATGATGACTGTCATGCAAAATTTTTGACAAATCGCCAGTTTTGCATTAAATACGCTTTACGAAAATAACTCTTTTTTTTTTACTGATGTACCTCTTCCTAAATGACTCTTTCCACGGCATGAACATTTGATTGGGTCGATTGATTATTTGGCGATGGAAATCATGAAAACCCATAAAATTAGAAGAAAAAGTTTAGCACTGGGTTTTGGGTATCAAACATGTACCGTAAATAATACTAATGGTCTCGTTCTTAGATTTCAATAAAAATAAATCAGATTCATTGCATCTGTTTGCAAATGTTTGTGTACTAAAGAGTTATAAATTCACATTGACATTGAAATTATCGTATCCAAAATATATAGAATTGATGGTCAGAACATAATTAATTTTTTTTTGATGTCATGCCTTGTTATTTTTCAAATATTAAAGCCTTAGTAAAATATGCAGGTGCCAATTATAGTTCACTTCTGTTCAATGACTTAACAATACATAGAACAACATGTAGTTGATGAAGTTGAAAACAACAACTAGCATCCATGTTAATTTAAGGAAAATGCAATTGTCATATGTCAGCAAAAAGAAAAAATAACAGCAAGAAAATTTACTTACTAAAGTAAATAAATGCACTAACACACATGTAAAAGCCAAACAAATTTTCTAAATGACATAAAAAAAATTGAACAATAAAAAGGATGTTTCCAAATTTTATTTTCATTTCCACATCTTTACAACTGCATCACTTTCAAAGGAATTTATAACGGCACACAGAAAAATAAAAACAAAACCAGACAATATTATGGTCAGATAAAAACGACCCTAATGGTACACTATAGCATTCAAAAAACTTGGGCTTTAAGAACTATGAAATTACTACCGGTCTGATGCAATTAAATTTATAGAACTTTAGAATTTTCCAGTAAAAATTGGAACATATAAAAAAAATAAAAATTTTAAATTTTAAATAGATTTCCAACAGATTTGATTTTAATTCATTTTCAACATTTCGAGTATTTCTGTTAAATTAAACTACTCAAAAAAATTAAAATTTCTTACAGAATATGTCTTTGAAATACTAATTTTTTAGTACACTTACACAAAAAGAATTTTCGTTAACAAAGTGATTAAAAAATATCTTAAAATGAAAAGGCTTCATACACACAGAGAAAAATGTAGCTATTTGCCAACTGAAACTCGGTTATTACAACACAAATGCAGTTTTTACGAATTTCAGTCGGTTGACACAACTTAACATTAGTTTTCACAAAAAAGTTCGGTTAATTCAACAGAATTTTAGTTTCAAAAACAAAAATATTCAGAAACCTATTGTAAATATCGTTTGTACTAGCTGAAATTATACATTGTTGCTATTAGAATACTATTTACAATTCTGTTGGCACTTTATTTCTCTGTGTGTAATTTTAATTAAATAATTTTTAATAAAACTTTTCCATTATTCGTATGGAATTTTTAATAAATAAATGAAATTTTATGGAAAACTAAATTAACTTAATTAAAAAAAAAGTTTTAATGGACGAGTTCTACATATATTGGATGCGAAAATTCATTGATATTATGCAGATAATTCTCTCAGTTTAGGTGCGCGGAATAAAAATCTTTAAATTTTTTTTTTTTCATTTGCAGTTTTTTAAATATCGCTGATTTTGTATTTACATCATTCAATGAAAAATGTGCATAAAAAGTATACAAAAATAATTGGATGTAAATGTATCACATTATATATAATTTGATACATTTGGATGAGGACAAAATTCGGAAACAATTGTATCAAACTATATCAAATTTAATCCAATAAGATCTAATTGTATCAAATGATTATATTAGATCTAATATAACACAATTAGATGTTCTCATTTTTCGGTTATAATTAGATAAAAATTATAAAAGATTTTAAAAATGAAAAGGAAAATTATTCAAGTTCGAGGCCATACTCTATATTTCTTTATTAGGATATTGTCCTAACAAATAATCTATAGAGTTTCTGGTTTTCAAATTCATTATTTGACCCATTCACGAATGTGTCTATAGATTATTTGTTAAGACAAAATCCTAATAAAGAATTATAGAGTATGGCCTCGAACTTGAATAATTTTTATTTTCATTGCACAATTAAAGTTCGAAAAAACAGAATTTTTATTTTTTAATAAAAATTATATCAAACTTGTATAAAATACAAAGTACAGTTTACGCCCCCAGTTTTGTTTATAAACGAAACAAAAATGAAAAGGAGGATAAAAACAAAAAACTTGTATTGAATATCCACCAGAGGTGGACCTTGCACATATCAAACAAGTTTTCAATTTATTTTTTGATCAATGGTTATAATCTTTAACTTAATGGTATTACAATGTAATGGTATTACAATAGACTGGAATTTTTAGGCAAACTATATAAAGGCATGTGTTAATTATAGAAATTTTTTAGTAACTGAATATAATTTTTAAACATTTGTATTTCATATCATTCAAACTATCTTTTATATTATTTTAAATAGTTAGTCGACTGACGACATATAGTCAAAGTCGCTTATTACTCACAATATTCTTATTTTAGGTAACTATGTTATTTGTATTAATATTTATGTATATTGCTAAATTTAAATAAAGAATACTACTACTACTACTATTCTTTAGTATATTAGTTCTCATGTAGTGAGTAAACTAGTTTATATGAATGTATGATGTTTTGTATGGGATTGTTAACGCTTTCAAAACGTGTTCTGATGATGGGAACCTAGAAAATTCCCACAATAGATCTATACAAATATTCTTGAAAGGGTCAAATAGTTAATTTGAAAAACAAAAAAAACTCTATGGATTATTTCTTCAGACAATAGCCTAATAAGAAATATAGAGTATGGCCTCGACTTGAATAATTTCCATTTTCATTTTCATTGCACAATTAAAGGTCGAAAAAAACATTATTTTTATTTTTTAATGAAAATTATATAAAACTTGATTTTAAAAAATTATAAAAAAATTTTAAACAAGCAAAAAAACTAATAAGGAAACTTGCAAAATTTACAAATTCCTTGCAATACCAATTTAATAACCTGATGCAAATTCCGACATGATTATAATCAAATTGGAAACAATATTGTGTCGATTTATATTCTTAAAATAATGTCATAATTTTTCGAATAAATATAAAAAACGCGATATTTCAAAAATTGAGAAAAACATTTTTTTTTTGCTAGATTTGGATTTAGCGTATTTAAGTTTACAAAAATTGTAATTTGCTGAGTTACAAATATAATATCAAACTAACAGTATTCATTTCTACAGCGTTCTGTAGGGTATTAAACAAATAAAAAATAACCGCCACCATTGTTTACTTACCCATACCCACACATAAATTCGTGTAATTTATACGCTTCGTTTACCGTTTTTATTTCATTTTATTTTGACTCTTATTCCAAAGCTGTTCAAAATTGGCAAATAAATCGAGTAGGCGGAACTAATTTTAAATGGAATAACTTGAAATAGGCGGACAGCCACAAATTCATATAAAAATACAAACACATACCACAAATAAATAATACCACAAATAGGGTAAATAAATCGCAACGATATTCTTAAATAATAGTCACTATTTGCCTTCGTTGCTATTATTTTTACAATTACCAAATTATCGTAAAAATGATGCGTCTTCTACTAGTGAACATTTTATTTCTTATGTCATATTAGTTTGTATTTTTCGTTGGGGGAGAAAGAAAATATATACAATTTGTAACGTTTTTGCTATGGCAATGATGTAGCTATTTTAGGCAATAAAGTTGGTAGTTGCATAAAATATGTAATATTTCCAAAGTTTTTTGTAAAAGTTTGTTTAGCAAAATCTTAGCAAATTGACAAATAATATGTGTATCATAACAATGGTGAAAAAATTATATAACATAAAAAATTCAGGGTTGATGAGTTGCCATTCTATGGTTAATGATTACATATGGGTAACTCCATGGGGTAAAGTTCTCCACTAAACAAAAATTTATGAAACATTTTATATCTCTGTTGCAAAGTGGAATATAACGCAAGATTTTTCGAAATAATTTGGCCATTTCTTAATCTTAATTCACACGATGATGCGCTATTCACCCCAGTCCACTCATATCTACTATTTCCCAATATTTTTATTTTTCAGAAGAGAATTTACAATAATTTGACACTTAGTATCACTAATAGGGAAAAATAGAAGATATGGGTAAACAGTAGGCAGGGTCGATTTGTATGGAGGCAAACAAATCGCTCAACGTTCAAGGAAATCGTATTCTAGGGATCAAATAAGAAACTTTGCCGAAGGAACCATACCTCTAAAACGAATTCTGACTTTTGACCCGTATGGTCAAATTTTGAATAATTCCACTTTGACCCATTTAGAGTGCCCCAATCGAATCAAACCCCAATCGAATATAATTTATACATGCATCTGCTAGAGCGTCTTCCGGAGAAGAAATAGAGACCCTAATCTTGGAAAGACTTCTCCTACTTTCTGAAATATCTATATCCCGAGATTTGTACATTTTGGTATAAAAACACGGTTAAAAAGGCTCTCTTTCAACTTAATTTTAGCCCCTTAACGGTAACCTAGAATGATGATTTATGCATTAACCTGCTAGCGCGTCTCCCGGAGAAGAAGTAGCTCCCATAATCTTGGACAGATTCCTCCTACTTTCTGAAATATCAAAGTGGGCTTTTTCAAAATTTTACCCTACGGGTCAAAAGTCGGGACATCAGAATTCGTTTTAGAGGTATGGTTCCTTAGGCAGAGTTTCTTATTTTGATCCCTAGAATACGATTTTCCTTGAATGTTGAGCGATTTTTAAATCGACCCGCCCTAGTAAACAGCATATGAATTGCTCTTACTTACAAGGAAACTTCACAGTGGTTAATCGCACAACTCTTACTGAAACTTGGATAGAGAAACAGATGAGACAAAATTAAAAAAATATTTGCAATTAAATATACCTGCGCAATTTAATTTTAGGGTGTAAAAATGGATTTGAAAATTGTTGGAAACTTTTATGTTTGAGATCTTTTAAATTTTTTTTTTATTCTATAGGATAGATCTGAGAAATACGTTTCGGTTGATACCCAATTTGGTTATATTTCCATTAAAACCGATATGGCAAATCGCAAAAAATTGGGTCAGATTAAACCGCATATTTTATACCCTAAACATAAAAAACACAAAAACAATTGTTCGTTCCATAGTTTTTAATCACCTACAACATATCCGAGGATCATTGAGATCTGCGGGATGTACCACTGTGTAAGTGGTCCGGTTGCTATAAAATTTGGAACTGGCGTATGTGACGCAATATTGAGCTTAAGTTTTGACGTTGAATCTCACAGATTATCCAGGGGCAGCGATATGCCCCAAATTGGGTTTTTTTTTGCATTCAAAAACTTTGAGCGCTCAGCATATTTTCGTTTCTTATCAGATTTTTTTTCAACATATTTGGACCTGGGTTATCTCTTAAGTTTCCAGGATATTTTCATTTGAAAATATGAAATTCCAAATTTTACTTTTTTTTCCGTTAAATTCATTTTATTAAAAGAAGCTACACAGAAAAAACTAAAAACGGGTTTCAATTAAAAAATGTATTGCATCAATTAATATTTTAATTGATTTTGCACATATCACGGCAATGATACTATCAATTAAACCTTTTATTAAAATTAAGAAGAAAAAAAAAGTTATAAATAATATAAATATGATACTCACAAAAAAAGTGTGTGATCTATACGTTGGTATGTGTGTTTTTTGTTTGTTACCGTCAAATGTATTTAGTATTTTATACTGACATTTTTCTATTTATGCATACAGTGTATGAAAAAATAATATGATAATTGCGTCTAAAATAAAATATGTATTTATATGTATAAAAGTCAATAAAAATATTTATTGATTCAATTAAATATTTGTTTAGAAACAAACTAAATTCAAATCAAATCTTTAATTAGATATTTTAGATTGATAATTTTTTCTGTGTATATGTAAATTTGATATCAAATTAAAGGGGTTTGGAAGATACATTCACTGTTGAACAAATTATGCCCAATGATTTTCAAGTATTTTTGTTATTTTGAGTAACATTAAATCTGGTGTCTTATTAAGGAATTTTAGTTGTATTAAGCTAAAAATAATGCATACCAATGACTATTTAATTTAATCTTTTTCCCCTATATTTGAAATAATTTCAAAATGTGGCAACTATGCGTCTACTATATAGGCAATATGGGTATGAACATTTTTGTTTTCTTGAGTACTTTAACCGTGCAAATACAAATAGAAGTGGCATCACTTACAACATATGGGAAAACAGTGGACATTAGAGTGAGGTAAGTTTCTAAAAATAGAACTGTTGTGTTGTGTTGGTGTTGTACTTCTGAGATTATGTATGCAAGAACAAAAAACACCGTGTATTGAATAAAACTAGTTTTAATCACAACAAAACTCGACCTGACGATAGATCAGTGGGCTAAAGCGCTCTGTCCAACGTGTAGTGCGAGTGCATGTGGCATTATAAATCAGTTTATCTATAACACGGTCAGTGATTTCTCAGAAAATTTCATATAGACGCAATCAAACAAATAAAAACATAGCAAATATTACATTACATTATTCAACAAAACTTAGTGACTGACGAAGGTTCAATACCAGAAACTGCTAAGTCTGATTCAGAAAAATTTAAAAATGTACAATGAAGTTATGATTTTTAGAAAATACACTCATTTTTATCTACCACGCCTTTCACAAACAAATAAATTTAGTTTTCGCAAACTAAAGACAAATTTTAATACCAAAACAAAAGAATTTTTAAACCTAATTTTTAACACTTAAAATTGAGATTGGGCAGCTAAAAAATACGTCTTTCTTTTTTATTCTTTACAAAAATATCCAAAGTTCATTAAAATCTGCTGGTTCGAGTCGGTATACTCCCTTGCTAGCTTAAAATTTACATTGTTGAATTTGAGGATTTTTTTGGGACTTTTTTTATTTGATATCGATAAAAAGAACGCTACTATTTCGCTTAACTTTCTTCTAATTGGTGATTTTTTGAGGATATTTTTTGGTTTGTTTAGGGACAACGAAAAAAGTACCTGACAAGCCTGACTCCTAAACATGAAATTGGCCCGCTAAAAAATATACGCGTCCTTTATTTTATTTTCTTTATCACATATTAAAATTTCGTTAAGATCGGAGAGAACCAATCGGATGAATCCCCTTGTTAGTAGCTGATGCTATCATAATAAATACATTTTTGAGGAGTTTTAAGGCAAAAGCTAACCAAAGGCGTAGTGATTAATTATTAGCCTTAATAAATTATTTAAAACTCCCGATAACTTTAATGCCAATTCTAAAACAGCAAAAAAATCTTTGAAATTTTATGTCAAACAAAAGCAAGCAATATTCGGAGTAAAAACAATAATGATATGTTAACAATAAACAAAACATCGTTTGAAAGTGAAAGGATTTTCTCCGTTGCTGGAAACGATGCCTCAATCATTTATTTAATATGATTTTGTTTTACTGTTCAATGTGATTTATTATTTAAATTTTAATAAAAACAAAAGTTCGTTATAATTATTATTTAAAAAAAAAACAATAAAAATTATGTTTTTTTTTTTTGACCTATAATTCCGTTATGAAAATGAATTTATTCAAGTTCAAGGCCATACTCTATATTTCTTTATTAGGATATTGTCCTAACAAATAATCTATAGAGTTTTTTGTTTTCAATTTATTAATTGACTACCTTCAAGAATTTGTTGATGGTTCCATTTCGGGGATTTTCTAGGTCCCCATCATCAGAACAAGTTTAGAAAGCAGTGGCTACCTCATTCACAAACTCAAACACTTATATATCCCATTTGTTAAAACAAATGAGAATTAAGTTGAGAATGAAAATAAAATTTCCACAAACAATTAAAAGAATTGAAAACATTTGATTTTGTATACACACTGTCTTTGACAGAGATAATATATACATTTTTCGTTTATATTCCACCTTTGCTACTTTTATTTAAAAATAAAATACAACGATTGCGAGGGGATATAAACTAAGACACTTTGTCTTTTTCAAAAGTTCGTTATAATTATTATTTAAAAAAAAAAATAAAAATTATGTTTTTTTTTTATAGGTCAAAAAAAAAAACATATTTTTTTTTTTTTTTTTTTTAAATAATAATTATAACGAACTTTTGAAAAAAACATATTTTTTTTTTTTTTTTTTTTTTAAATAATAATTATAACGAACTTTTGAAAAAGACAAAGTGAAGTCTTAGTTTATATCCCCTCGCAATCGTTGTATTTTATTTTAAAATAAAAGTAACAAAGGTGGAATATAAACGAAAAAAGTATATATTATCTCTGTCAAAGACAGTGTAGTGTGTATACAAAATCAAATGTTTTCAATTTTTTTAATTGTTTGTGGAAATTTTATTTTCATTCTCAACTTAATTCTCATTTGTTTTAACAAATGGGATATATAAGTGTTTGAGTTTGTGAATGAGGTAGCCACTGCTTTCTAACTTGTTCTGATGATGGGGACCTAGAAAATCCCCGAAATGGAACCATCAACAATTCTTGAAGGTAGTCAATTAATAAATTGAAAACAAAAACTCTATAGATTATTTGTTAGGACAATATCCTAATAAAGAAATAGAGAGTATGGCCTTGAACTTGAATAAATTCATTTTAATAAAAACAAATAAAAACTTCCTTTTGACAAAAAAAAAAAAAAATCCTTAGACACAAATTATATGTATGCCTAAAATAAAAAAATTCATTTCCCGGGAATTCAGGAAAAAGAAAAAGTCCGGGAATTCTCAAGCCCTAGTTAAGAAGCTATAAAACTAAACACTCTTTGGATTGGATCTATTAAAAGACTTAAAAAAAATAATTGTGTGTGCTCAATAGGAGCTAAAAAAAAGCCGGTCTAAAATTACACCACCTTCCACCAATTTTTAAGCAACAAATGACAATTTGTTTTTAAACTAATTACATAATAAAGTTATATTGCTAGATAAACCAAATCACAGCAAAAAAAAAAACAAAATTTTAATTTTTGAATTTAAATAACTTTTAAAGTAGAGGAGATAATCCATAACCTTGAGTATGTTTGTTTCCCTTATCTTATTATATTACGTATATTACTTCAGGCTAAAACAATTGGTCCACATTTACAAACGTTACACTCGCAAAATATTGTTTATGCTCGAAGTAGTCAACTTTGAGAACGAGTAAGTACCAGAGAATGACAAAAGTATCATTTTGAGTACTTTTAAAGTATTAGTGATCCAACGTGTATGAATATGTACAAGTAATAACACAAGTATACATTAAGTATACTTTAAGTATTTTGACAATTTCATAATTTAGACACATAATGATCTTTCCCTATTTGTATTATCAGGGTGAATTAATACTCCCATGGAGCAAAAATTTTGTCCATTTTGGTCTATCTCGTTACTTTTCGGAGATACAGGCCTTTTAAAATACATGTACAACATGTAAAACATGTACTATGAGTACTTACTTATCTGAGTATGTACATATGTTAATTTTTTTATGTGTACATGATGTCAGTCTCTGGTACCCTGCAGGTTGGCCCAATCAATATATATATTAAAATATTAGCAATACAATTTCCAATTTGATACATACCGATCGGATCAGTAGTTTAGAAATTCTATATCTGTATATTACCATTATTTTTTTCAAATACTCAACTGTACGTATGAGTAATACACATTTTTAAATTTAATATTAATCATACGCTTGAAGAAAAATTTTAATAATTAGTGTTTAATAGAAATACCCATATGATTTCGAAAACATATAATATTAACAAACATTAATGAATGTCTATGGTCGTCGTAAGATACCAATGACTCCGCAAAATAATAGTAATTGTGAAGGGAGAAATTGAGAAAAAAAACTAATAATATTAAGGAAATTAAGGAAATTAAACAACAACTTAACTATGTACTGATTTATGTCATTCGTTATATCTAACATTTATTATCATCGACATGTTCGTTTGTGGTTTTTATCCGTTTTCGCAGTTATCTATGCCTATACTCATAATTATCATCATGGTTTTCATTCAAACTACAAGAAAAACACAAAAAAAAAAAAAAAAAATAACTAACAAGTAAATTGCAATATTTTTTCTGACTTATTTTTAACCCTTTGACTACCGTTGTACACTACAGTGTACACATCTTTTAAAAAAAAATATAAAAGTATAAAAATTAATACTTTTGTTTAAAAATGTTCTCTGGGCTATTGGCCATTGACAAAAATGAAATGCACAAACTGTTCATCAGAGCAATATAGTCGCAATTTTTGTTAACAAACTCCTATTTTTTTAATCAGGTTTTATCTCCGAAAAAAGGGGCGTTTGTTGTTTCTCGTAAACTAACAGAGCTAGAATCTCGAAATTTGGCTAGTTGATTTTTTTTTTTTTTATATATCTTTTATTCAATATAATATTTATACAATAATAATTTTAACGCCTCAGCGCCATAAAGGCTTTGTAGCGGTTAAAAGGCAACTCTGACTATATTACTTATAGAAAATTTTTAAAATCTATTTTTATAATTTACATTATTTACAATAAGACAAAAAAAATATAGTAATAAAATAATATTTTATACCAGAAGTGTATCAACATTACGAAGTAAAAGATCTTTAATGGATTTTTTAAATGTAGACAAAGCTTGTATATTAAAACAAACATCGTCAGCATACATATATAATTTTCCATTAAAATTTATGTTTTTTATATCGTTGATAAAAATTTTGAATAATAATGGTCCAAGGACACTTCCCGGTGGGACTCCACATTTGACTGGACGCCTAGAGCTGCTATATTCACCAATTTGAACAAATTGCATGCGGTTTATTAAATATTGACGAAATATTTCCAGGGGTTTGTTTGTTACGCCTAATATTGCAAGCTTATTAACCAAAATGTCATGATTTACGAGATCAAACGCTTTTGAATAGTCAAAAAATACTTCAACAACACCACTATACCCAGCATCAAGCACTCCACAAATGTAAGCAATAACGTTTACTACTGCTTCTTGGGTTCCTGTTCCTTTTTTAAAACCATATTGTCTTTGAAATAAATGTTATTATCGTCAAGATAATTAGATATTTGTTCGCATATAATTTTTTTCAAAAATTTTATCCCTAGCTGACAAGACAGAAACTGGTCTAAAACTTTCAATATTATTAGATCCAGTAACTTTTGGTATTGGAATTACCTTATGTACTTTAAGTACATCAGGATAGTTCCCTTCGTCGATCATTTTATTAAAAATCTCAGTCAACATATCAACTACCACATTCACCCTTATTAAAAGCATTTTAGGCGTAATATTATCATAACCCGGACTTTTTTTATTGTCCAAAGTATTCAAAATATTTATAACTTTGGTTCTATTTACCTTCTTGAGCTCAGAAGTTGTTCTTTCAGGAATTAAAGTACGGAAACAGTTTATATCATCACTTGAATTTTTTGTCATATTTGTTTGCATATCATCAACAATATCAACGAAAAAAAACATTTAAAGCATCAACTTTATCTTCATCTTTTGTCAAAATACAACCATCTTGCTTTACAACAGTTTTTATTCCAGTTCTATTTCTACCTAGCGTTTTATTTAAAAATTGACAAGTTTTTTTTGGGTCTCCACTACAATTTTCTAAATTATATGAGTAATAATCATTCATTAGTTCGTTGTTGCTTATTTTGATGATTTTGCTAATTCTTTTTAATCGTTCCGATATGGATTTATCGCAACGATTTTTCCTTCGTGCCTTTAGTAGATTGTCTTTTAATGCAATTAAGTTAAGCAAGTTGTCCGATATCCATGGTGTAAGATTTTTTCGATCATTTACACGCTTGGTAGTAATTTTTGTACTATGTATGGCAGCTGCTGAAAGATTGTTTATTAAGCTTTGGCACAAATCAGATGAATTGTTACAAGATGAATTTCAATTTAATAAATTATTATCTAAGTAACTTTTGAATTTGTTGTAATCAATTTCATACTTCTTCTCAATCATTACATCCTGCTCCATAAATTCCAAATCCAAATTGCAACTTAGCATATTATGATCACTAAGATTACTCTCAATAGAGTATATATATATTTGATTAGATGAATTCGTAAAAAAGCAGTCAATAGACGTTCCACTTAAAGGCCTTGTTACAAGATTGTGGCAAGAATGCATATCAAATTCGGAAAAGAGACTATTCAAAATATTTTGATCCCTGTTATTACACAACATATCAATATTAATATCTCCTACGAAAAAGCATGGAACGCCATTACTTAAAACAAGAAGATCTTCAATTTGTTTAAGAAATGTAAGTACGGTGCATTTTTGTGACCGATAAACTGATACAATCGTTAATTCATTATTTTGACATCTGGCAACTCTATTGATTTTATATCTAAAAATTCTTTACTTAAATTTTGTTTGACTTTATAATTCAAAACAGACTTCACAAACACAGAAGTCCCACCATATCCATCCTTTCTGCAACAATTTACAACTTCATAACCGAAAACTGAATATAGATTTGTACATAGCTTGTCGAACCAAGTCTCCTGAATAGCAATTATGTTAGGAAGTTCTTTAAACTTGCTTAGTTCACATTTAAATTTATTAAATTTAGATATTGAAGAAACACTTCTAATATTTACAGATAAAATATTCAAAATTTTTTTATTGTATTTATTAATAAAACAATTATAAGAATTTAAGTTTTTAAAATACTTTGAATTCAGAAAAAAAAATAATTATAAGGCTAAGGAAATCTAAATATCAACTTCATCAATGTTACCATTATCATCATCACTATCATTATCAGCTGTTTCAACATGAACCACAGAACCATTTCTTCTACCGCCACCACCGGAAGAATTAAGTAAAATGCGATCCACATCATCCATTGATTTGATTCGAAATGGTCTTGAA